>CM065592.1:17921920-17949420 GCA_033119425.1 Bufotes viridis | reverse complement strand
TTCAGTTTTTTCGGCACAGCACCCAGACCGAGAATACAGGTCCCACAGCAAGGAATCATGCGTCATATCATCCACCACTGGAGAAGGCCACTTTCAGTTATTTCGGCACAGCACCCAGACCGAGGATACAGGTTCCACAGCAAGGAATTATGCGTCATATCACCCACCACTGGAGAAGGCCACTTTCAGTTATTTCGGCCCCAGCACCCAGATAGAGGAGAGAGGTCCCACAGCAAGGAATCATGCGTCATATCACCCACCACTGGAGAAGGCCATTTTCAGTTATTTAGGCCCCAGCACCCAGACATAGGAGAGAGGTCCCACAGCAAGGAATCATGCGTCATATCAACCACCACCGGAGAAGGCCACTCTCAGTTATTTCGGCCCAGCACCCAGACAGAGGAGAGAGGTCCCACAGCAAGGAATGATGCGTCATATCAACCACCACCAGAGAAGGCCACTCTCAGTTATTTCGGCCCAGCACCCAGACAGAGAAGAGAGGTCCCACAGCAAGGAATCATGCGTCATATCAACCACCACTGGAGAAGGCCACTTTCAGTTATTTCGGCCCAGCACCCAGACAGAGGAGAGAGGTCCCACAGCAAGGAATCATGCGTCATTTCACCCACCACCGGAGAAGGCCACTTTCACTTTTTTCGGCCCAGCACCCAGACAGAGGTCCCACAGCAAGGAATCATGCGTCATTTCACCCACCACCGGAGAAGGCCACTCTCAGTTATTTCAGCCCAGCACCCAGACAGAGGAGAGAGGTCCCACAGCAAGGAATCATGAGTCATATCACCCACCACTGGAGAAGGCCACTTTCAGTTATTTCGGCACAGCACCCAGACCGAGGATACAGGTTCCACAGCAAGGAATCATGCGTCATATCACCCACCACTGGAGAAGGCCACTTTCAGTTATTTCGGCCCCAGCACCCAGATAGAGGAGAGAGGTCCCACAGCAAGGAATCATGCGTCATATCACCCACCACTGGAGAAGGCCATTTTCAGTTATTTAGGCCCCAGCACCCAGACAGAGGAGAGAGGTCCCACAGCAAGGAATCATGCGTCATATCAACCACCACCGGAGAAGGCCACTCTCAGTTATTTCGGCCCAGCACCCAGACAGAGGAGAGAGGTCCCACAGCAAGGAATCATGCGTCATATCAACCACCACCAGAGAAGGCCACTCTCAGTTATTTCGGCCCAGCACCCAGACAGAGGAGAGAGGTCCCACAGCAAGGAATCATGCGTCATATCAACCACCACTGGAAAAGGCCACTTTCAGTTATTTCGGCCCATCACCCAGACAGAGGAGAGAGGTCCCACAGCAAGGAATCATGCATCATTTCACCCACCACCGGAGAAGGCCACTTTAACTTATTTCGGCCCAGCACCCAGACAGAGGTCCCACAGCAAGGAATCATGCGTCATTTCACCCACCACCGGAGAAGGCCACTCTCAGTTATTTCAGCCCAGCACCCAGACAGAGGAGAGAGGTCCCACAGCAAGGAATCATGCGTCATATCAACCACCACCGGAGAAGGCCACTCTCAGTTATTTCAGCCCAGCACCCAGACAGAGGATACAGGTCCCACAGCAAGGAATTATGCGTCATATCAACCACCACTGGAGAAGGCCACTTTCAGTTATTTAGGCCCAGCACCCAGACAGAGGAGAGAGGTCCCACAGCAAGGAATCATGCGTCATATCAACCACCACTGGAGAAGGCCATTTTCAGTTATTTAGGCCCCAGCACCCAGTCAGAGGAGAGAGGTCCCACAGCAAGGAATCATGCATCATATCAACCACCACTGGAGAAGGCCACTTTCAGTTATTTAGGCCCAGCACCCAGACTGAGAAGAGAGGTCCCACAGCAAGGAATCATGCGTCATATCAACCACCACCGGAGAAAGCCACTCTCAATTATTTCAGCCCAGCACCCAGACAGAGGAGAGAGGTCCCACAGCAAGGAATCATGCGTCATTTCACCCACCACTGGAGAAGGCCTGTCACGGCTGTATGTGAACAACAAGAGCATACACAGTGAATTAGCTACTGACCGGACCCAAACTAGGGAACATAAAGGGTGACCCCTGTCAGACCCTAAAAGCTCTCCCTATGCTGCTAAGCCCATGTCCAGATCCAGATGGTGGATCGAGACATGCCCGCGTACCTAAGGCTAAAGACCACTGTTACCCCTACAATAGTGGAAGGGGCACGGTCACCGGTGCCCTGCTCAGTATATGGACAGAACCGGGGTCGCCTCGGATCCAGTCAGCAAACAAACAGAAACACACAATGTCTGCACACTTAACCGAAGGAGCTGCAGCAGCAGTGAAAACAGATCCAAAGTCAACAGACAATATCCGAAGTACTTGCTTTAGCAGAACACAGGTCCAGTGAAAAGATATCACACAAGTGAAGATACTCAAACGAGAGATACAACTCAAATGAAAAGTATAATCCGCACGATAAAACAGGAAGAGGGGTATTTTATAGAAAGAGGAATCAATCACAGGAGGGACAGCTGGGAGGAGGGAAACTGAAAGTAAAGACCTCATCACAGGGGAGGAGAAACAGAGCAGAGAGAACTCCTCCAAGCTCTAGTAGTGACATCATCACAGGGGTGGAGAAACAGAGCTGTGAGAACGTCTCAAAGCTCTGGTAGTGACAAGGCCACTCTCAGTTATTTCGGCCCAGCACCCAGACAGAGGAGAGAGGTCCCACAGCAAGGAATCATGCGTCATATCAACCACCACCGGAGAAGGCCACTCTCAGTTATTTCGGCCCAGCACCCAGACAGAGGAGAGAGGTCCCACAGCAAGGAATCATGCGTCATTTCACCCACCAAAAGAGAAGGCCACTCTCAGTTATTTCGGCCAGCACCCAGACAGAGGAGAGAGGTCCCACAGCAAGGAATCATGCGTCATATCAACCACCACCGGAGAAGGCCACTCTCAGTTATTTCGGCCCCACCACCCAGACAGAGGAGAGGTTCATTCAACTTTGGGTTGCACCGCAAGATCATGGTAAAGTTAAAAAAATGAGGATTCAATAAAGAAGTGCCCCGGAGTACAAGAATACATGGTTGAGGGGGGGGCAATTATAAATGTCTATTCTGCACAAGGGAGGCACAGGTCCTGTGGGATCCATGCCTGGTTCATTTTTATGAACGTCAGCTTGTCCACGTTGGCTGTGGGCAGGCGGCTGCGTTTGTCAATAATGACGCCCCCTGCCGTGCTGAATACACGTTCAGACAAAACGCTGGCCGCCGGGCAGGCCAGCACCTCCAAGGCATAAAATGCTAACTCTGGCCACGTGGCCAAATTGGAGACCCAGAAGTTGAATGGGTGCCGAACCATCAGTCAGTACGTGGAGGGGTGTGCAGACGTACTGTTTAACCATGTTATTGAAATGCTGCCTTCTGCTAACATGTTCCGTATCAGGTGGTGGTGCAGTTAGCTGTGGCGTGGAGACAAAACTTTTCCACATTTCTGCCATGCTAACCCTGCCCTCAGAGGAGCTGGCCGTGACACAGCTGCGTTGGCGACCTCTTGCTCCTCCTCTGCCTTCGCCTTGGGCTTCCACCTGTTCCCCTGTGACATTTGGGAATGCTCTCAGGAGCGCCTCTACCAGCGTGCGCTTGTACTCGCGCATCTTCCTATCACGCTCCAGTGCAGGAAGTAAGGTGGGCACATTGTCTTTGTACCGTGGATCCAGCAGGGTGGCAACCCAGTAGTCCGCACACGTTAAAATGTGGGCAACTCTGCTGTAGTTGCGCAGGCACTGCAGCATGTAGTCGCTCATGTGTGCCAGGCTCCCCAGAGGTAAGGACAAGCTGTCCTCTGTGGGAGGCGTATCGTCATCGTCCTCTGTATCCCCCCAGCCACGCACCAGTGATGGGCCAGAGCTGTGTCGGGTGCCACCCCGCTGTGAACCTGCTTCATCCTCATCCTCCTCCACCTCCTCGTCCTCCAGTAGTGGGCCCTGGCTGGCCACATTTGTACCTGGCCTCTGCTGTTGCAAAAAACCTCCCTCTGAGCCACTTATAACAGACTGGCCTGAAAGTGCTAAAAATGACCCCTCATCCTCCTCCTCCTCCTGGGCCACCTCCTCTTCCATCATCGCCCTAAGCGTTTTCTCAAGGAAGAAGTGGTATTGTAACGCTGATAACGGTGTCATCGCCACTGGCCATGTTGGTGGAGTACTCGAAACAGCGCAACAGGGCACACAGGTCTCGCATGGAGGCCCAATCATTGGTGGTGAAGTGGTGCTGTTCCGCAGTGCGACTGACGCGTGCGTGCTGCAGATGAAACTCCACTATGGCCTGCTGCTGCTCGCACAGTCTCTCCAGCATGTGCAAGGTGGAGTTCCACCTGGTGGGCACGTCGCATATGAGGCGGTGAGCGGGAAGGCCGAAGTTCCGCTGTAGCGCAGACAGGCGAGCAGCGGCAGGATGTTAACGCCGGAAGCGCGCACAGACGGCCCTCACTTTATGCAGCAGCTCTGACATGTCGGGGTAGTTGTGAATGAACTTCTGCACCACCAAATTCAGCACATGCGCCAGGCAAGGGATGTGCGTCAAACCGGCTAGTCCCAGAGCTGCGGCGAGATTTCGCCTATTATCGCACACCACCAGGCCGTGCTTCAGGCCCACCGGCAGAAACCACTCGTCGGTCTGTTGTTCAATACCCCGCCACAACTCCTGCGCGGTGTGGGGCCTGTCCCCCAAACATATGAGTTTCAGAATGGCCTGCTGACGTTTACCCCGGGCTGTGCTGAAGTTGGTGGTGAAGGTGTGTGGCTGACTGGATGAGCTGGTGGAAGCAGAGGAGGAGGAAGCCGAGTAGGAGGAGGAGGCTACAGGAGGCAAAGAATAATGCCCTGCGATCCTTGGCGGCGGAAGGACGTGCGCCAAGGAACTCTCCGCCTGCGGCCCAGCCGCCACTACATTTACCCAGTGTGCAGTTAGGGAGATATAGCGTCCCTGGCCGTGCTTACTGGTCCACGTATCTGTGGTTAGGTGGACCTTGCCACAGATGGCGTTGCGCAGTGCACACTTGATTTTATCGGATACTTGGTTGTGCAGGGAAGGCACGGCTGTCTTGGAGAAGTAGTGGCGGCTGGCAACAACATACTGTGGGACAGCCATGGACATCAGCTGTTTGAAGCTGTCTGTGTCCACCAGCCTGAATGACAGCATTTCAAAGGTCAGTAGTTTAGAAATGCTTGCATTCAGACCCAGGGCTCGAGGGTGGCTAGGTGGGAATTTATGCTTTCTCTCCAAGGTTTGTGAGATGGAGAGCTGAACGCTGCCGTGTGACATGGTGGAGATGCTTGGTGACGCAGGTGGTGTTGTTGGTGGCACATCCTCTGTTTGGTGGGCGGCAGGTGCCAACATTCCTCCTGAGTCGGAGGAAGAGGCCGAGGCAGCAGCAGAAGAGGGAGCAGGGGGAGCCAGAGTGAGTTCCTTGCTTTTAAGGTGTTTACTCCACTGCAGTTCATGCTTTGCATGTAGATGCCTGGTCATGCAGGTTGTGCTAAGGTTCAGAACGTTAATGCCTCGCTTCAGGCTCTGATGGCACAGTGTGCAAACCACTCGGGTCTTGTCGTCAGCACATTGTTTAAAGAAGCGCCATGCCAGGGAACTCCTTGAAGCTGCCTTTGGGGTGCTCGGTCCCTGGTGGCGGTGGCCAGTAGCAGGCGAACTCTCTTGGCGGCGGCTGGTCTGCTTTTGCCCCCTGCTCCCCTTTTTGCTACGCTGTTGGCTCGGTCTCACCGCTGCCTTTTCCTCTGAACTATGAAAGTCAGTGGCACGACCTTCATTCCATGTGGGGTCTAGGACCTCATCGTCCCCTGCATCGTCTTCCACACAGTCTTCCTCCCTGACCTCCTGTTCGATCTGCACACTGCAGAAAGACGCAGCAGTTGGCACCTGTGTTTCGTCATCATCAGAGACGTGCGGACTCCGATGAGATAGTATTCCCATGTCCTCATCATCAGGAAACATCAGCGGTTGTGCATCAGTGCATTCTATGTCTTCCACAACTGGGGAAGGGCTAGGTGGATTTCCTTGGGAAACCCTGCCAGCAGAGTCTTCAAACAGCATAAGAGACTGCTGCATAACTTGAGGCTCTGACAGTTTCCCTGATATGCATGCGGGTGATGTGACAGACTGATGGGCTTGGTTTTCAGGTGCCACCTGTGCGCTTTCTGCAGAAGACTGGGTGGGAGATAATGTTGTGAACATGCTTTATCCACTGTCGGCCACCCAATTGACTAGCGCCTGTACCTGCTCAGGCCTTACCATCCTTAGAATGGCATTGGACCCCACCAAATATCGCTGTAAATTCTGGTGGGTACTGGAACCTGAGGTAGTTGGTTCACTAGGACTAGTGTGGCTGTAGCAGAATGGCCACGTCCTCTCCCAGCACCAGAGGGTACACTAACACCACCACGACCGCGTCCGCGTCCCTTAGTAGATGTTTTCCTCATTGTTACTGTTCACCAAGCACCACAATAAAGGAAAAAAATATTTGGCCCAATGCATTGATTTCAAATTCAGGCCTTTTTTTACAGGCACCTAACACTATCTGCCTATTTGTTTATGTAGCATATTACACTAATCCAGGCACAGCAGTAACCACTGATTTAGGGGAATATCTCTTTTAGGGCTAGTATTTAGGCCCTGGATGAAAGGTATCCTTTTATGGACAGATTTACACTTGGCCTGCAACAGCTGGGACACCAGATTCAGGGTATTGCTATTTTGGCAATTGAATGTCACCCCAGAACAAAATATATGTTTTGACGGACACTATGAAACGTGGCCTGCAACATCTGGGACACCAGATTCAGGGTATTGCTATTTTGCCAGATTAATTTCACCCCAGAACAAAATATGTGTTTTGGCAGACACTATGAAATCTGGCCTGCAACAGTTGGGACACCAGATTCAGGGTATTGCTATTTTGCCAGATTAATTTCACCCAGAACAAAATATATGTTTTGGCGGACACTATGAAATCTGGCCTGCAACAGTTGGGACACCAGATTCAGGGTATTGCTATTTTGCCAGATTAATTTCACCCAGAACAAAATATATGTTTTGGCGGACACTATGAAATCTGGCCTGCAACTGCTGGGACACCAGCATCAGGGTATTGCTATTTTGCCAGATTAATTTCATCCAGAACAAAATATATGTTTTGGCGGACACTATTCTATTTTGCCAGCCACAGCTGAAACCACTGATTTATGGTATTGCTATTTTAGGAATTGAATTTCACCCCAGAACAAAATATCTGTTTTAGCGGACACTATGAAATCTGGCCTGCAACTGCTGGGACACCAGAATCAGGGTATTGCTATTTTGCCAGATTAATTTCACCCCAGAACAAAATATGTGTTTTGGCAGACACTATGAAATCTGGCCTGCAACTGCTGGGACACCAGATTCAGCGTATTGCTATTTTGCCAGATTAATTTCACCCCAGAACAAAATATATGTTTTAGCTAACACTATGAAATCTGGCCTGCAACTGCTGGGACACCAGAATCAGGGTATTACTATTTTGCAAGATTAATTTCACCCCAGAACAAAATATATGTTTTGGCGGACACTATGAAACTTGGCCAGCCACAGCTGAAACCACTGATTTATGGTATTGCTATTTTGGCAATTGAATTTCACCCCAGAAAATAATCTATCCTTTGCTAGACAGCAGACAGTATTATACTTGGCTAGCCAAAGCTGGAACACCAGATTTAGGGGATTGGTATTTGGGCAATTGTATTTAACCCCTTAATAAAATATAGAAATTGCTATCCTGAGTTTCTAGGGGTTACAATTAGCACAGCCAAGCCCCTGATGTAGGATATAGCAAAAAAAAACTAGTATTGATGGATTGATGGACTTGGTGGCAGCTTCTTCTGGTGCACCACAAGTCACAAAATGGCTGCCGATCAACCCAGAAAATAAGTGACAGAAAAACGCTCTGTGCAGCCTAAAAACCAGCGAGCAAGTAACTAGCAGAAGTTCAATGATTCTCAGCTGTAGATCGATCCGTTCATTAGGTGCTGTTGCTGACTTTAACCTGCCTAATCTCGCCCTGACAGAAGCTGCGTCCTCTCCCTACACTAATCAGAGCAGTGTGACATGCGGCGCTACGTGACTCCAGCTTAAATAGAGGCTGGGTCACATGCTGCACTTGGCCAATCACAGCCATGCTATTAGTAGGCATGGCTGTGATGGGCTCTTAGGGCAAGAAGTAAAACGCTATCTGATTGGCTGCTGTGCAGCCCTTCAGAAAGCGGGAAGAAATCGACGAACAACGGACCCGAACCCGAACTTTTTTGAAAATGTCCGGGTTCGGGTCCGGGTCCCGGACACTCCAAAATTCGGTACGAACCCGAACGATGCTCGAACTGTTCGCTCAACACTACCGATGACGCATGTTTGGCTCAGACATAGACAGGGAGAGCAGAGCGTAGGAAGGGAAAGGCAGTGTAGGGAGCGATTTTCACAGTTTTTATTCTGAGAAAGCTTTTCGAAGACCCAACAGTCCTTTTAAGGACTACTGTGTGTGTGTGCCTCCTAAAGTCGCAGGGACAGTGCTTCAGAAGGGACAGACATTTGCTCTTTTTACTACTAAAAGTTTTTCAACTACCCCAAAGTCCTTTCAAGGACTACTGTGTGTGTTTGACAGCAGTAAGATATTTTTATTTGACCTATTAGTGACATATAGTGTACATCATCCGCAGACTGTGTCTTTAATAATCTGGGCCAGATCTAGTGTCCATAATCTGTGGTGTTCTGTAACCAATTCTGTACAACATCTGCAAACAGTGTCTGTATTACAAATTCCAATAATCTGGGCCTAATATAGTGTCCATATTCTGAAGGTTTCCGTGACATATACTGCCCTGTATCCAAAAACAGTGTCTGTAGCACAAATTTAAATAATCTGGGCCTAATGTAGTGTCCATACTGTGTGTCTTTCTGTGACAAATTCTGTACTACATCAGAAAACAGTGTCTGTAGCGCAAATTTAAATAATTTGTGCCACATGTACTGTGTGTGCGTTTAATACATATCACTGACATATACTGGACTTTATCGGCAGACGGTGTATGCTAGACTGTGACATTATCAGGGCTACATCTCCTGTGTAATGTGTGCTCATCCCAAATACCTTTTTTAATTTATTGGCGCATACACTTACAAATCCTACGCTACTGTATGTGTGACATACTTTTAAGCATTAATAACATTTAATATAAAGAAGGCAGGCAGTAAGGGATGTGCAAGTGGCCTGATGGTGCACGCAGAGGCTGTGGACCTGGGCACAATGAAACTGAATAAAAGAATGTAGCCGAGGGCCTCCAGGTGCGCTAACTCTCAAAAACATTATTTGAAAGGGCCTTCCGGTCAGCTGACCTTCTAAAACATCATTTGCGAGTGCCTTCAGGGCAGCTGACCCTCTACAACATAATTTGGGAGTGCCTTCAGGGCAGATGACCCTGTAAAACATTATTTGTGAGAGCCTGCAGGTGAGCTGACCCCCTAGAACATTATATGTGAGGGCCTGCAGGTGAGCTGACCCTCTAAAACATTATATGTGAGGGCCTGCAGGTGAGATGACCCTCAAACATTATATGTGAGGGCCTGCAGGTGAGCTGACCCTCTAAAACATTAAATGTGAGGGCCTGCAGGTGAGATGACCCTCTAAAACATTATATGTGAGGGCCTGCAGGTGAGCTGACCCTCTAAAACATTATATGTGAGGGCCTGCAGATGAGCTGACCCTAAAAAACATGAATTGCGAGGGACTGCAGGTGACCTGACCCTGTTAAACATTATATTTGAGGGCCCACAGGTGAAATTTGAGGGCCCAGCGGATGAACAGAGGGATGTTTTGAAAAAAAACAACTGTTGCCTGGACCGCAGCGGGGGCCGCCCAGGAAGGTAGTGTAAATATTTCACTGCAGATTCAAAAACGGCTCCAGATTCAATAAACGTCCTCTAAAACTTCTCCTTTATTTTGGTATAAAATAGTACAGCAGACACATCCACATTGTATACAGTGATTGTTGACGCGTTGCAGACACTACGTCCTTAGTGGTAACACTAAGTCATTACGACTAAGGACATAGTGTCTGAAACGCGTCAACAATCACTGTATACAAGGTGGATGTGTCTGTGTACTATTTTATACCAAAATAAAGGAAAAGTTTTAGAAAAACATTATGGGCGAGGGCAGCCAAAAAAGCATGTTGATATAATGGAGGAGGAGGAGTAGAGAAGTCAGGGGCAATCCAGGCCTTGTTAGCATTTGCAGTTGACAGACGAATACGCTTATCAGTTATTATGCCCCCAGAAACACTAGATACCCGCTCTGAAAAAAAGCTGACGGCAGGGCAGGCCAGCACCTCTGAGGCGTAGAGTGTCAGTTTTTTTCCACGTGTCCAGCTTGGTCGCCCAATAGTTGTAAGGCACAGAGGGATCACTGAGGGCGCTAACGGTATCCTATGTACTCTTTCACCATCTTCCAAAAATGTTCCCGCCTTGTGACACTAGGCCGCGTATCAGGGTGAGGGTGCTGGCGGGGTGTCACGAAACTGTCCCAGGCTTTGGAGAGTGTTGTCCTGCTTCTGTTGGAACTGCTGTGTGTTCATCTCCCCTCCTGGGTTGCACAAGGAACTACGTACTCTGCCGCCAGCGTTGTCAGCTGTAAATTTATCCACAATGACACTCTGTTCTATTATTATTATGGTTGTATTATTATTTTTATTATGGTTTATGGTTGTAAAATATGTTATAGTTATTTGGTTATTGATCAGTTAATTAACAGGCCATGCCACTCTCGTGTGTTATGTTTTTAGTTATATTAATGTATAAGCTTGGGATGTTTATTGTGCATGGGACATATATGCTGTATGATTGCCATGTGTGTGAGCTTGCCAAGCACTAAAGCTGGCAACAAGTTACGGCCATTATCAGACACAACAACCAACCATGCCTCGTTGTAGGTTGAGTGGCGAGAGCCGCAGCTCAGTCTGGTCCCTTATACCCTGCCACAGCTTTGAGGCGGTGTGTTGTTCGTCACCTAAGCAAATAAGTTTCAGCATGGCCTGTTGCTGCTTCCCCACGTCTGTGATACACTACTTCCAGCTATGGATTTTAATCGCAGCATGCCTTTCTCAAAATCTCGAAGCGTGGCTAGACGCAGTTTATCCCGTACTTCCCTTAAAGCATTAGAAATTTCTGTCGTCGGGCAGCTATTTTATCCAGTAGTGCTATTTTATCCAGTACTGCTCTGTTAGCCTGTTCACGTTTTTTCTTTTCTGTGTGGTTAAGTTTAATGAATATGCCTCGAATATAGGCCTTATGGGCCTGCCAGAGTATATGGGGATCCAAAACGGAACCTACGTTTAGTGAAAAGAATTCCAATAGTTTGCATTTAATTTCCTTTTGGAGGGGGGGATTATTGAGTAGAAAGACATTATTTCTCCATACTGGATTTGTGTATGCTTGAAACTGATCATCTAAAGTTAATATTATCGGAGCATGGTCGGAATTACTGATTATTCCAATTTCAGAATTTACAGTACTGAGGAGGGTGTTATGATCTACAAGGAATAGGTCTATTCTAGAATATGAGCCGTGGAAGGGTGAAAAGAAGGTGTAATCCCTCTCAAGACTATGCTGGGCTCTCCAAACATCTATGAGATCAGCGGCTTGAATAAATGAGGACATTCCCCGATTGCTTGCCTAGAGGGGTTGGTGGAGTTAAGGGAGGGGTCCAAAATAGCATTAAAGTCCCCGCATATTATCAGTTTACCTTTCTTAATGCTTTGAACCTGCCTCATTACCTTGTGTAGGAATGCCAACTGGTGGCTGTTAGGGCATATATACTGGCTATGGTGTACACCACGTGGTTAATTGAACAAACTAGGATAACAAATCTCCCATATGGGTCTACTTTCTGAGTTATGGGAGTGTATGTTACCGAGTTCTTAATTGCTACAAAGACACCTCTAGCTTTTTTGGAATAGTGGGAGTGTATTACAGTTGGGAATAAGCGGTGTTTTATGCGGTGAGCATCAGAGCATAGCAAATGAGATTCTTGAATGCACAACATGTCTGATCTGGAGGACATCGCTTCTTTCCACACATAAGACCGCTTTTGGGGGCAATTGAGACCCTTAGTGTTCAGTGACATTATCTTAATACCCATGGTGAGAAATGTCGCCTTTGCTATAAGCGGAGTACCTCCCAAGGGAACTAACATAACGTGGCTGCTTGCATAACTGAGAAAACATTAACAACCGTAGATAGTAAGACATGTGTATACAAAATGAAAGAAAATAACCTGAACAGATTTACTGAATAGGTCTTGAGGGGTGGGAACTGTGCCCACGCAGCTTGCGGCGTAGACTCTCGAGAATGAAGCAGTTCTCAGTAGATCATAAAGAGGTTGCACCTATAAAACAAATCAACAAAGAAAAACAACCACTAATACTGCTGACTATATGGTATCTATCTGAAAGTTGGCAATAGTTGCCAGATTAAGGCAGAAAGCTACCGTAGGCTGGATACATATAAGATGTCCATCTAGTATTATAGGTGACGTCAAGTGTCGTGGTGCCTTCTGTGGGATCCACGGGTCCAATCATGTGATGGAGTGGTATCAGTAGAGAGATGGTTCTTCTCTGAGGGGGTATGGTTATTCCCCATGTGTGAAGCAGGTCTTTGCCTTCTTCCGTTGAATGAATCACATGTATGTGGCCATCTTTGGGGACTAGTAGCTTCTGGGGAAACCCCATCTATATGGTATGCTGGATTGGCGTAAGGCTGATGTAACAGGTAGTAGTGCTCTCCTCTGTTGCAGGGTCACAGCAGAGAGATCCGTGAACAGTTTGACCTCTTAAAACGGTGGAGGGAGAGTTATGGTCTTTCTGCCTGCTGACATTAAGGCCTCCTTCACATGGAAGAAGTGGACCCTTGCTAGCGTATCTCTGGGAACATTAGGTCCTAGATGTTTGGGTTTTGGAACCCTGTGGGCCCTATCAATGGTCATGTCCCTTTCAGACAGCTTTGGCAGGAGTGTGCTAAATAGCTTTTGAGGTAGGCAGAGAGTTCATAAGGGGGAATGTCCTCTGGTATCCCTCTAAACTTAATATTGTTCCTGCGGGAACGATCTTCAAAATCCGCCATTTTCTTTTTCATGGCCTCCACCTCCTCAGCAAGATCATTATGCGCATCTATGACCGTATTCTGCGATAAGGCGAACTCGCCCATTTTGGTCTCTATGTGGAGGACCCATTTTTCCATAGCTTGTACTTTTGTGGATATCGGCTAAATAGCAGCTATTAGGCCCTGCTGAATAGAGGCCTGCAACACAAGGAGCATTTGCTTTAAAGTAGCCTCCGTGGGGAGACTGTCAGATGTAGGCAGGCTGAAAAGAGAAGTGAGTGGGGCCATATGTGTTTCCCCTATCAGAAGTTCTCTGACCTGTTGCGCGTCTAGCGAGTCTCTGCGGGCCTTCTGCTTCTGTTGACTGCTGGATGGGGAAGGCGCACTTGGCGGCAAGCAGTCATCATTGCTCCGCTCGTTCCCCTGTGATGATGCTGGCCTCATGTCTTCTGGAGTCGGGGGAAGAGAAGGTTCTCTTAACACAGGTGACGGAGGTTCTGGAGGTGGTGAAGGAGATCCGAGGCTCCGCTCCGGCA
Source organism: Bufotes viridis (assembly GCA_033119425.1). Taxonomy (NCBI): domain Eukaryota; kingdom Metazoa; phylum Chordata; class Amphibia; order Anura; family Bufonidae; genus Bufotes; species Bufotes viridis. The sequence goes on along the minus strand of CM065592.1, from coordinate 17,935,681 downwards.
ATCCTTCTCTGAATGCAGCTGGGCGTCCGGAGTCTTTGTGCCTGTCGGCGCCATCTTTGTTCCGCCCTGCATTGAAAAAGGAATTCAGTTTTGCGGTGGTAATCTTCGGCATAATGATTTGTGGGGTCCAGGAAAGCGTAGCTGCTGTGTTTGGGTCCAATTTGCTGTGGTTGAGCTATGTTATAGTTGCTCAGGTGCAGGAGCTCTAGCTTCAGGCGTCCATCACCGACAGCAGCTAGGCCACACCCTGAGGCCAGCAATTTTTAAATGTGTGCATTTAGTGCTATGGCCTGTGGTGGGTGGCTGGGTATTTGTGCTTACGTTCAAAGGCCTGGGTTAAGGACATCTGTACGCGGGCCTATTTGGTTTTGCCTGCCTTCTCCCTTTGCCATCCCACAGCGTCTTCCAACCTGTTTCGGTGCTATGGATCCCTCCTCTCTGTACTGCTGTAATCGCTTGGCTTGCCACCTTCCCAGGTTGGGTCAGTGATGTCATCATCCATCACTCCTTCTTCTACTTCCTCACTCTGGTCATCCTCCTGACTTGTGTTGTTGACCTAACAAGACCCTCACTTATTGACAACTGTGTCTCATCCGCATCATCCACCTCATGAAACACTAGTAATTGCCATTCCCCATCGTCATCTTCTTCTCACTGTGGATGCTGAAGAGTTTGGGAATCAGTGCACAAGATCTCCTGCACCTGCAGGCCCTCACCTACAATATTTTAGAGGGTCAGCTCACCTGCAGGCTCTCAACTAAAATATTTTACAGGGTCAGCTCACCTGCAGGCCTCAACTACAATATTTTACAGGGTCAGCTCAGCAGCAGGACTTCACGTACAATATTGTACAGGGTCAGCTCAGCAGCAGGCACTCGCCCATCATTTTTTCAATGCTCTGCTAAGCTGCAGGCACTCGCCCATCATTTTTTCAATGGTCTGCTAAGCAGCAGGCACTCGCCCTAAATGTTTTTGAGGGTCAACAGCAGGCAACCAATAATAATTTTTCAAGGGTGTGTATAATGCCCTCATTTATGTGTAATAAAGGGTGTATTGGAGTGCCAGGGTGTATTGGAGTAATTTTTGGCAGCCCTTTCCGAAAATCTGCTGCTCATTGCAAGATGCAAATGCACCTATAGACCCTTCAGATCTCGCCATTACCAGGGCCAACTCCCCTTCCCAATGAGTTGGGTAGTGCCAACTCTGGAAATCGCCATTGGAAGTACATAGCTCTACTCATCTACTGTTCGTGTGACAGAAACTGAAATCTAATTAATGACACTTTTCTGGCATAAATGATTATAAATACTGTATGTCAGGCTCGTTGGCAATTCCGCGAAGTTTAGCAAAATTAAAAAAAAACGGTTGACAGCATAGAGAGCACCAGGGCCCATGAGGCTTTAGCTATGCCCCTGGACCTAGCAATTCAATTCCCTGAGATGATGTTTCCTTCTTTCCAGTAACAACCACTTCCGCTAGTTCTTGAAGGATCATCACTGGATTTGGCTCCAGCTGCAGCCATCAGCTCATTCTTCCACAATCGTTCTCTCTCAGCCATGTGATTCAAGGACTTACTCAAGGACCTTCCAGAAGACAACCAATCAAAAAACTTCTCAGAAGGTATTGCATCATCTCATGTATTATCCAGCTGTGATAATGCAATTGCTCCATAGATGGCAGCAATCCTAAATTTCAAACACACCTACCGTCAGCAATGCACAAAGCATAGTATACTTCATACACCTACTGTGCAATGCATACATATTTTTAGGGTGTCCGCACACTGTTATGGTCTTCTCCTGACGTCATCTCTACCATGGTCTTAATACTTACAGTGGGTACATACATTTTCAATTTCCTCGCTGATGTCTCACAGGGGATTAAAGACACAGTACATATCAAATCACATCTTAGTACAGGTACTGGGGGACATAAAAGCATGCATAAATGTAATGACATGTTCTAGAATCAGTCACCTTACAGTTCACCTAGGAGGTATCACAATAGGGTCAAACAGTAACTCATAGCAACAGGTAAGGTAAAGGATACGGTCTTCCTTGTAAGAGGTGCAAGGCTGGTTTCCAACCCTTTACAAGCAGGCATGGGAAATGTTCCTGATCTAGAGTGGACTGAGTGGAATAGACAATGGGAAGGGTGGCATAGTGGGAGCACTGGAGAGTCAGCGCTCTGATCTGAGTGTGGAAGAGTGTTCTGAAGTTGGATTGCCTACTGGACATAACTGAGAGGGAACATGAGAGAGATGGATCTCAGGGAATGGTGACAGAGAGATGGAACCCTTGAGAAGTGGGGTCTGTGACTGAGAAAAGAACCTTAGAGAGCAATGAAATATCATTGGCGGGTGTATAGTGGGCAGATTGAAGGTCCGCTACTGGACGAAGACGATGAAAAACTCCTGTGAACACATCCCCTGAAATGTGACGGAATCTAGAAGAGACCGCAGGATGTGTCAGTGTGAAGCGTTGGTGGTATAGTGGTGAGCATAGCTGCCTTCCAAGCAGTTGACCCGGGTTCGATTCCCGGCCAACGCAGACTAGGATTTTTTCTTTCTTTAAATACAAATGCCTCAGGATATTCAAGTGTTAGAGCAAAACACAATTTTAATACCATGAAGACACCATTAATATTCCAAACTCTTTACTTCAGAGACACGAAAATAAGGACATAGTGTCTGAAACGCGTCAACAATCACTGTATACAAGGTGGATGTGTCTGTGTACTATTTTATACCAAAATAAAGGAAAAGTTTTAGAAAAACATTATGGGCGAGGGCAGCCAAAAAAGCATGTTGATATAATGGAGGAGGAGGAGTAGAGAAGTCAGGGGCAATCCAGGCCTTGTTAGCATTTGCAGTTGACAGACGAATACGCTTATCAGTTATTATGCCCCCAGAAACACTAGATACCCGCTCTGAAAAAAAGCTGACGGCAGGGCAGGCCAGCACCTCTGAGGCGTAGAGTGTCAGTTTTTTTCCACGTGTCCAGCTTGGTCGCCCAATAGTTGTAAGGCACAGAGGGATCACTGAGGGCGCTAACGGTATCCTATGTACTCTTTCACCATCTTCCAAAAATGTTCCCGCCTTGTGACACTAGGCCGCGTATCAGGGTGAGGGTGCTGGCGGGGTGTCACGAAACTGTCCCAGGCTTTGGAGAGTGTTGTCCTGCTTCTGTTGGAACTGCTGTGTGTTCATCTCCCCTCCTGGGTTGCACAAGGAACTACGTACTCTGCCGCCAGCGTTGTCAGCTGTAAATGTATCCACAATGACACTCTGTTCTATTATTATTATGGTTGTATTATTATTTTTATTATGGTTTATGGTTGTAAAATATGTTATAGTTATTTGGTTATTGATCAGTTAATTAACAGGCCATGCCACTCTCGTGTGTTATGTTTTTAGTTATATTAATGTATAAGCTTGGGATGTTTATTGTGCATGGGACATATATGCTGTATGATTGCCATGTGTGTGAGCTTGCCAAGCACTAAAGCTGGCAACAAGTTACGGCCATTATCAGACACAACAACCAACCATGCCTCGTTGTAGGTTGAGTGGCGAGAGCCGCAGCTCAGTCTGGTCCCTTATACCCTGCCACAGCTTTGAGGCGGTGTGTTGTTCGTCACCTAAGCAAATAAGTTTCAGCATGGCCTGTTGCTGCTTCCCCACGTCTGTGATACACTACTTCCAGCTATGGATTTTAATCGCAGCATGCCTTTCTCAAAATCTCGAGCGTGGCTAGACGCAGTTTATCCCGTACTTCCCTTAAAGCATTAGAAATTTCTGTCGTCGGGCAGCTATTTTATCCAGTAGTGCTATTTTATCCAGTACTGCTCTGTTAGCCTGTTCACGTTTTTCTTTTCTGTGTGGTTAAGTTTAATGAATATGCCTCGAATATAGGCCTTATGGGCCTGCCAGAGTATATGGGGATCCAAAACGGAACCTACGTTTAGTGAAAAGAATTCCAATAGTTTGCATTTAATTTCCTTTTGGAGGGGGGATTATTGAGTAGAAAGACATTATTTCTCCATACTGGATTTGTGTATGCTTGAAACTGATCATCTAAAGTTAATATTATCGGAGCATGGTCGGAATTACTGATTATTCCAATTTCAGAATTTACAGTACTGAGGAGGGTGTTATGATCTACAAGGAATAGGTCTATTCTAGAATATGAGCCGTGGAAGGGTGAAAAGAAGGTGTAATCCCTCTCAAGACTATGCTGGGCTCTCCAAACATCTATGAGATCAGCGGCTTGAATAAATGAGGACATTCCCCGATTGCTTGCCTAGAGGGGTTGGTGGAGTTAAGGGAGGGGTCCAAAATAGCATTAAAGTCCCCGCATATTATCAGTTTACCTTTCTTAATGCTTTGAACCTGCCTCATTACCTTGTGTAGGAATGCCAACTGGTGGCTGTTAGGGCATATATACTGGCTATGGTGTACACCACGTGGTTAATTGAACAAACTAGGATAACAAATCTCCCATATGGGTCTACTTTCTGAGTTATGGGAGTGTATGTTACCGAGTTCTTAATTGCTACAAAGACACCTCTAGCTTTTTTGGAATAGTGGGAGTGTATTACAGTTGGGAATAAGCGGTGTTTTATGCGGTGAGCATCAGAGCATAGCAAATGAGATTCTTGAATGCACAACATGTCTGATCTGGAGGACATCGCTTCTTTCCACACATAAGACCGCTTTTGGGGGCAATTGAGACCCTTAGTGTTCAGTGACATTATCTTAATACCCATGGTGAGAAATGTCGCCTTTGCTATAAGCGGAGTACCTCCCAAGGGAACTAACATAACGTGGCTGCTTGCATAACTGAGAAAACATTAACAACCGTAGATAGTAAGACATGTGTATACAAAATGAAAGAAAATAACCTGAACAGATTTACTGAATAGGTCTTGAGGGGTGGGAACTGTGCCCACGCAGCTTGCGGCGTAGACTCTCGAGAATGAAGCAGTTCTCAGTAGATCATAAAGAGGTTGCACCTATAAAACAAATCAACAAAGAAAAACAACCACTAATACTGCTGACTATATGGTATCTATCTGAAAGTTGGCAATAGTTGCCAGATTAAGGCAGAAAGCTACCGTAGGCTGGATACATATAAGATGTCCATCTAGTATTATAGGTGACGTCAAGTGTCGTGGTGCCTTCTGTGGGATCCACGGGTCCAATCATGTGATGGAGTGGTATCAGTAGAGAGATGGTTCTTCTCTGGAGGGGGTATGGTTATTCCCCATGTGTGAAGCAGGTCTTTGCCTTCTTCCGTTGAATGAATCACATGTATGTGGCCATCTTTGGGGACTAGTAGCTTCTGGGGGAAACCCCATCTATATGGTATGCTGGATTGGCGTAAGGCTGATGTAACAGGTAGTAGTGCTCTCCTCTGTTGCAGGGTCACAGCAGAGAGATCCGTGAACAGTTTGACCTCTTAAAACGGTGGAGGGAGAGTTATGGTCTTTCTGCCTGCTGACATTAAGGCCTCCTTCACATGGAAGAAGTGGACCCTTGCTAGCGTATCTCTGGGAACATTAGGTCCTAGATGTTTGGGTTTTGGAACCCTGTGGGCCCTATCAATGGTCATGTCCCTTTCAGACAGCTTTGGCAGGAGTGTGCTAAATAGCTTTTTGAGGTAGGCAGAGAGTTCATAAGGGGGAATGTCCTCTGGTATCCCTCTAAACTTAATATTGTTCCTGCGGGAACGATCTTCAAAATCCGCCATTTTCTTTTTCATGGCCTCCACCTCCTCAGCAAGATCATTATGCGCATCTATGACCGTATTCTGCGATAAGGCGAACTCGCCCATTTTGGTCTCTATGTGGAGGACCCATTTTTCCATAGCTTGTACTTTTGTGGATATCGGCTAAATAGCAGCTATTAGGCCCTGCTGAATAGAGGCCTGCAACACAAGGAGCATTTGCTTTAAAGTAGCCTCCGTGGGGAGACTGTCAGATGTAGGCAGGCTGAAAAGAGAAGTGAGTGGGGCCATATGTGTTTCCCCTATCAGAAGTTCTCTGACCTGTTGCGCTGCCTAGCGAGTCTCTGCGGGCCTTCTGCTTCTGTTGACTGCTGGATGGGGAAGGCGCACTTGGCGGCAAGCAGTCATCATTGCTCCGCTCGTTCCCCTGTGATGATGCTGGCCTCATGTCTTCTGGAGTCGGGGGAAGAGAAGGTTCTCTTAACACAGGTGACGGAGGTTCTGGAGGTGGTGAAGGAGATCCGAGGCTCCGCTCCGGCAATCCTTCTCTGAATGCAGCTGGGCGTCCGGAGTCTTTGTGCCTGTCGGCGCCATCTTTGTTCCGCCCTGCATTGAAAAAGGAATTCAGTTTTGCGGTGGTAATCTTCGGCATAATGATTTGTGGGGTCCAGGAAAGCGTAGCTGCTGTGTTTGGGTCCAATTTGCTGTGGTTGAGCTATGTTATAGTTGCTCAGGTGCAGGAGCTCTAGCTTCAGGCGTCCATCACCGACAGCAGCTAGGCCACACCCTGAGGCCAGCAATTTTTAAATGTGTGCATTTAGTGCTATGGCCTGTGGTGGGTGGCTGGGTATTTGTGCTTACGTTCAAAGGCCTGGGTTAAGGACATCTGTACGCGGGCCTATTTGGTTTTGCCTGCCTTCTCCCTTTTGCCATCCCACAGCGTCTTCCAACCTGTTTCGGTGCTATGGATCCCTCCCTCTCTGTACTGCTGTAATCGCTTGGCTTGCCACCTTCCCAGGTTGGGTCAGTGATGTCATCATCCATCACTCCTTCTTCTACTTCCTCACTCTGGTCATCCTCCTGACTTGTGTTGTTGACCTAACAAGACCCTCACTTATTGACAACTGTGTCTCATCCGCATCATCCACCTCATGAAACACTAGTAATTGCCATTCCCCATCGTCATCTTCTTCTCACTGTGGATGCTGAAGAGTTTGGGAATCAGTGCACAAGATCTCCTGCACCTGCAGGCCCTCACCTACAATATTTTAGAGGGTCAGCTCACCTGCAGGCTCTCAACTAAAATATTTTACAGGGTCAGCTCACCTGCAGGCCTCAACTACAATATTTTACAGGGTCAGCTCAGCAGCAGGACTTCACGTACAATATTGTACAGGGTCAGCTCAGCAGCAGGCACTCGCCCATCATTTTTCAATGCTCTGCTAAGCTGCAGGCACTCGCCCATCATTTTTCAATGGTCTGCTAAGCAGCAGGCACTCGCCCTAAATGTTTTTGAGGGTCAACAGCAGGCAACCAATAATAATTTTTCAAGGGTGTGTATAATGCCCTCATTTATGTGTAATAAAGGGTGTATTGGAGTGCCAGGGTGTATTGGAGTAATTTTGGCAGCCCTTTCCGAAAATCTGCTGCTCATTGCAAGATGCAAATGCACCTATAGACCCTTCAGATCTCGCCATTACCAGGGCCAACTCCCTTCCCAATGAGTTGGGTAGTGCCAACTCTGGAAATCGCCATTGGAAGTACATAGCTCTACTCATCTACTGTTCGTGTGACAGAAACTGAAATCTAATTAATGACACTTTTCTGGCATAAATGATTATAAATACTGTATGTCAGGCTCGTTGGCAATTCCGCGAAGTTTAGCAAAATTAAAAAAACGGTTGACAGCATAGAGAGCACCAGGGCCCATGAGGCTTTAGCTATGCCCCTGGACCTAGCAATTCAATTCCCTGAGATGATGTTTCCTTCTTTCCAGTAACAACCACTTCCGCTAGTTCTTGAAGGATCATCACTGGATTTGGCTCCAGCTGCAGCCATCAGCTCATTCTTCCACAATCGTTCTCTCTCAGCCATGTGATTCAAGGACTTACTCAAGGACCTTCCAGAAGACAACCAATCAAAAAACTTCTCAGAAGGTATTGCATCATCTCATGTATTATCCAGCTGTGATAATGCAATTGCTCCATAGATGGCAGCAATCCTAAATTTCAAACACACCTACCGTCAGCAATGCACAAAGCATAGTATACTTCATACACCTACTGTGCAATGCATACATATTTGTAGGGTGTCCGCACACTGTTATGGTCTTCTCCTGACGTCATCTCTACCATGGTCTTAATACTTACAGTGGGTACATACATTTTCAATTTCCTCGCTGATGTCTCACAGGGGATTAAAGACACAGTACATATCAAATCACATCTTAGTACAGGTACTGGGGGACATAAAAGCATGCATAAATGTAATGACATGTTCTAGAATCAGTCACCTTACAGTTCACCTAGGAGGTATCACAATAGGGTCAAACAGTAACTCATAGCAACAGGTAAGGTAAAGGATACGGTCTTCCTTGTAAGAGGTGCAAGGCTGGTTTCCAACCCTTTTACAAGCAGGCATGGGAAATGTTCCTGATCTAGAGTGGACTGAGTGGAATAGACAATGGAAAGGGTGGCATAGTGGGAGCACTGGAGAGTCAGCGCTCTGATCTGAGTGTGGAAGAGTGTTCTGAAGTTGGATTGCCTACTGGACATAACTGAGAGGGAACATGAGAGAGATGGATCTCAGGGAATGGTGACAGAGAGATGGAACCCTTGAGAAGTGGGGTCTGTGACTGAGAAAAGAACCTTAGAGAGCAATGAAATATCATTGGCGGGTGTATAGTGGGCAGATTGAAGGTCCGCTACTGGACGAAGACGATGAAAAACTCCTGTGAACACATCCCCTGAAATGTGACGGAATCTAGAAGAGACCGCAGGATGTGTCAGTGTGAAGCGTTGGTGGTATAGTGGTGAGCATAGCTGCCTTCCAAGCAGTTGACCCGGGTTCGATTCCCGGCCAACGCAGACTAGGATTTTTTCTTTCTTTAAATACAAATGCCTCAGGATATTCAAGTGTTAGAGCAAAACACAATTTTAATACCATGAAGACACCATTAATATTCCAAACTCTTTACTTCAGAGACACGAAAATAAAATGCTTTCATCTCAGCTCATGTGGCCTAATCCATATATTGTATATCTATGGATAAAATCAACTATGGGACTGGGTCTGATTTTTACTTTATGTAATTCTGGAATGCTTCATCTGTTGTGATGTTTTCCACCCAGCGGGTGTACTTTCCATGGTGTAATGTATAGCGTCCCCTTGAGGCCTGGGCACAGTAGAAATAGATGGCTGGCTCCTATGCTCTCCAGCCTCTGCTGCTTTGCTCCGGTTCCTGGATATAAACTTCATCAGTATTTGATCGGCGGGGGTCTCGGGTGTCAGATCCCCACTGATCAGTATAAAAATCTTGGAAAACCCTTTTAATTCTGAATTTACACTGCCCAATTGTTGGGCAGATTGTCAGGCCGAACGTTAGTATAAATGATCTGCTCGGGTTCCTGGATATAAACTTCCTCTGGATCAGTCATCAGTATTTAATCGGCGGGGGTCTCGTGTGTCAGATCCCCACTGATCAGTATAAAAATCTTGGAAAACCCTTTTAATGCTGAATTGTTCGGCAGATTGTCGGGCCAAATGTTAGTATAAATGCTCATTCCTGATAATCTAGATCTTCTTCCCAGAAACAAACGAGCCATCGGAATAGTGATCCCTCGTTCTAGTACTGTGGAGGAGATTGCTGCATGTAAATACAGTGGTCTCCTTCACCAAACAAGCAGCCGATTGCTGGGAAGTAACGCTTCCATCCCGACAATCTGCTGCTCATTGCAAGGTGTAAATGCACCTTTAGACCGTTCAGATCTCGCCATTACCAGGGCACCCCTTCCCAATGAGTTGGGTAGCGCCAGCTCTGGAAAACGACATTAGAAGTAGAAAGCTCTGTTCATTGTGGCATCATCTACTGTTCGTGTGACAGAAATCTGCTCCACCTAGGAAGTGGCGTAGGTTTCAGTTATACTTTATGGCACTTTTCTGGCATAAATTATTATAAATACTGTATGTCAGGCATGTTGGCCATTCCGTAAAGCTTTACAAAATTTTTGAAAGACATTTGAGAGTGCCGAGAAGCATAAAAATATAGCCTAGTTTTTCCACAAAATTCTGTTTGTGCAAAAAATTGCAACTGTCATATGCCAGAACACATTTTTGCAAATGACCCAATGTCTAGATAAAGCTGCCAGGGGCGTAGCTATAGGGGAAGCAAAGGAAGCAATTGGTTTGGGGCCCAGACCCACAAGGGACCACTCATGAGGCGGACTAAAAGATTTTATTGTCAGGGCCCCCTCAACAGTATTATACAAAGACATTACATACAGCGACACTCTAAGAAATGGACGGAGCAGCTGCCGAACCTTGTTCGAGAGCTCAATCTTGACTACCCTCAGGAGAGGGGATTGCAAGTGAGTTGGGGGTTGCGAAGAAGTTGCTGGGATGGAGGGCCCCGTTCAAAAATTTGCTGTGGGGCCCAGCCATTTTTAATTACGCCACTGAAAGCTGCTATACAATAAGTATTACGTGGTTCATGTAAAAGGCCATGTTTGGGGCCCCCTCAGCATTTAGTCTGTATTTATCATGGTTTGGTGTAAGCCAAAATCAAGAGCAGAAGAGGCATGGGTCTATCCATTATTCTTCTTCTGTCTACGTTCCAGCCCTGGTTTTGGCTGAAAATGTGGCCGAGGGATGGCATAAACCAATTGCTTCCTCTGCTTCCCCTATAGCTACGCCCCTGGCAGCTTTATCTAGACATTGCAGTTTTGCAGTGAGCTAGGTGTCCAGGAGTCTTCATAGGGAAACACATTTATTTTCCATCACAAAACTGCAGCAAACACAATAAAAATGCATTCACAAGGGCATCTAAAACCGGTCATGGTCTGTCACCAGGTTCTGTTGTCACCAGCCGATTATCCACAGACACAGCATTCACTACATCAAAGTGTGGTGGTTGTAGTAGTTGTCACCGTGTCCCAAAACTCAACCCTACAATATACTCAATACACGTCGGTCTTAATCTCCCCCTTGCGTGCGCCTCATCATGAATTAGGCACATCTGTGGCAGTCCGTGTGCCTGGCGTGAAAAGTACGCAAGCCCCTGCCTGGCATACTTCTTCACTAGCATTTAGGCCTGTTTCCAAGCCCACATGTTAGTCAATTTGCCCCAGACAATCTCACACTTTGCCCCCGTCCCACCCTATTGGCACAGATGGCCTAAAACCAGCCATGAAACTAAATACTGTCGCACAACCGGTCAAAAAAGAAGCCTTGCGACTATTTTCTTCCTAAAATAGCTGCAAGTCCCTTAGTAAATGTACCCTAATGATCCTCCACATAGAGATCCCAGATACATGAGGTCCCACCCTGAGCCCGTCCTGATACACACGGGGTGATTTTTTTCTGACCCTTCTGTGAACATGTCTAGTCACATCAGCAAAATGGGGGAGGGCGGTAGACTGACCCTGAAGCCTCATTAGTCAATAATTACCTTGTGACCATGTAACAGAGGAAAAATCGGTTGTGAGAATTCTTGTAAAGGTCACAGGTGCAGATAGATAAGGGTACACAGCAAACTCAGACAAAGTAGCGAAATAATAAGATAGTCCAGAATGATCAGTATATATAAATCTCATATAGTTCTATAAAAAGGAGGTGTGAAAATCAGTTAGCTAGATGTGGAGAGAGAAAAGAAAGACAGCCAACAATATGGGGCTCTTTCCCTTTATCGTCTGTGCAGAATCCCAAGTCTTCATTCATAATAGGCCTTTGGCGAATTGTAATGTCAGGGGACTGTAAAAGCTAGGAGATAGCAGAGGATGGTTTCGATCCATCGACCTCTGGGTTATGGGCCCAGCACGCTTCCGCTGCGCCACTCTGCTACTGTGTGCTGTAAAAGCTAGGAGATAGCAGAGGATGGTTTCGATCCATCGACCTCTGGGTTATGGGCCCAGCACGCTTCCGCTGCGCCACTCTGCTACTGTGTGCTGTAAAAGCTAGGAGATAGCAGAGGATGGTTTCGATCCATCGACCTCTGGGTTATGGGCCCAGCACGCTTCCGCTGCGCCACTCTGCTACTGTGTGCTGCATCCTTAGGAGTAGTATAGTTTCTGCCATCCAGCCGTCGTCAAGCTGATAATGAAAAGACAGTCTTTGTGGTACCATCCATCAGGGAGTTGTGAGGTAAAGCCATTTGCTGAATGTTAGAGAGTCGCTTTGGGCACGTAGAGTTTCTTTTTAAATGTTTGTTTTATTTTTTTGTTTAGAAAGCCATTTGGGAATGATGGCATTGACCTGAATGACTCTTCCAGTAGCGTCGGGATGCACGAAAGTCTCTGTGGCGCAATCGGTTAGCGCGTTCGGCTGTTAACCGAAAGGTTGGTGGTTCAAGCCCACCCAGGCACGGGCTTCGTTTTTGTTTTCGTTGCATGACACATTGAATTTATGTATATATATTTTTTACTTTTACACAAAATATGTTTTTATTGTGTTGCCGCATTTAAAAAACCTATGTTCATTACAAATCAAGAGAAAAAAATGAAGGCTTCTTTTTGTTCATCAACTTGAGGTTGTTTTTACCATTTCTGAGATTTTTTAAATCATTGCTATCGAGCAGCTTAATCACACCAAACAGCTTCAGTCATGCAAATGCAATCAACTTCATACCTCCATGCAGAGGTCACAGTCATTTTTTTTCCAGAAGAGTAAAAATACTCCTCTTAGCTGCGGAGTATTTTTAGCCAAGGAGGAGTACGAGTTTTGTAATAATTTATACTTCTGTGCAGAAATAGCAAATGTAGACAATTTTACATTTATCCAACAAACATTAAACCACTGCCGCCATACCCAGCGCCCACCTAACGCTCCCATATGCAGTTGCACCATTATAGAGTCAGATGTGATTATTTCGTATGGAGTGCCCCCATAACAGAGGCATAAACAGCACTCTTAAGACTATTCTGTATTTATTTGACTACAACTGCCCAGTTTCTGCAGTGTATTCACTTATAGATCCACTAGAGCCCTCATTGCCCACAGCACGACCGATATTGATTTTTTAGGGCCGATACCGATGATCTGTGAACTTAGCCGATGACTTATACCGATATTTTATATCTTATAATATATATTATATTAGTTGGTAGTCACTGAGGTGGATGTTGGTGGTGGTGGAAATTTGCATTTGGCACTAGTATATTAGAAATGTAAATTATAAATTGATATAGCCCTTAGTTGGTAGTCAATTTATAATTGACATTTATAATATACTAGTGCCAAATGCCAATTTCCACACCATCCCACCCTTCTCACTGACTTTATTAGGCCTATCACACCACAGATCATACCTTCATTAACCCCTATCAGACCTCAGATCAGACCTTTAACCCCTATGAGACCTCAGATCAGACCTTTAACCCCTATAAAACCTCAGATCAGACCTTTAACCCCTATGAGACCTCAGATCAGACCTTTAACCCCTATCAGACCTCAGATCAGACCGTTAACCCCTATCAGACGTCAGATCAGACCTTTAACCCCTATCAGACCTCAGATGAATAAAATAAAAAACTCCTCACCTCCCCTGCGCCGAGGCTCCTCTTTATCTCTGGCGTCTCACTCCCCTGTGTTCTCCAGCCCACGCTACACTGACAGAGTGCAGCATCAGGTCTTAGTGCGCGCACTACGTCCTGACGCTGTACGGGGTCAGGACAGTGCAGCGCCAGCCGGATCAAAGAAGACCAGGGAGGGTGAGTATCGGAAGGGCATGCTGCGCTTCTTTCCCGCTCCCGATGCATACTAGTGTGTGCTTCCATAATGGAAGTGTGCACTAGCATTCGCTTTATACGCATTATTGGCATAT
>CM065592.1:17849420-17916920 GCA_033119425.1 Bufotes viridis | reverse complement strand
AAACAGGCTCAAAAACTATAGTAAATGGGGATATTTATCAAAACTAGTGTATAGTAGAACTGGCTTAGTTACCCATAGCAACCAATCAGATTCCACCTTCCATTAGCCAAAGGCGATGTGAAAGATGAAAGGATTAATCTGATTGGTTGCTATGGGCAACTAAGCCCTTCTGCTTTACACCAGGTTGATAAATCTCCCCCAGTATCTGGAGGAACGCTCACCATTATTTATATCATAGAAATATATATGATACTTTTCCTCACTGTATCTGGAGTCAGCAGATCCTTACAGAAGGCCATCAGAGCTCCCTAATTACACTTGTCTTGTATAGCTACCAGTACAGAGGAGAAGACAGGATGTGGTAAAGGACCTGTGATGATGTCATCATGATGCGACCAGTACAGGAAGCCAGAGCATAGCTGTGCAGAGAAGTCTGTAGTACCTGTGATGATGTCATCATGATACGACCAGTACAGGAAGGCAGAGCATAGCTGTGCAGAGAAGTTTTAAGGACCTGTGATGATGTCATCACCATGTGACCAGTACTGAAAGGCAGAGCATAGCTGTGCAGAGAAGTCTGTAGGACCTGTGATGATGTCATCATCATGTGACCGGTGCAGAGCTTCAGTGAATGATCTGTTGGATGAGGGGGTGGAGCTTCTGTGCTGTGCATGGAGGAGAGGTGAGTGGTAGAGAAGCTGGGAGTTGTAGTTCTGTCCTATTATATCCCTCTATGTTATTTCAACTGATGCACTACACCTACAACAGTCTGGTAATGCTGGGAGTTGTAGTTCTCTCCTCTTATACCCCTCTCTCTATTATATCTACTGAGGCTTGTAATAACAATGTGGACATGCTGGAGGTTGTAGTTCTCTCCTCTTAAATCCCTCGCCCAGTACTGTCAGCTGATGTCTGATAATAATAATCTGCACATGCTGAGAGTTGTACATACAGGTTCTGCAGGTTCTGCAGGTTATACAGGTTCTGCAGCAGCTGATGTATTTATTATGAGGTTCTGCAGCAGCTGAGATGTGTATTATGATGTTCTGCAGCAGCTAAGGTGTGTATTAGGAGGTTCTGCAGCAGCTGAGGGGTGTATTAGGAGGTTCTGCAGCAGCTGAGGTGTGTATTAGGAGGTTCTGCAGCAGCTGAGGTGTGTATTAGGAGGTTCTGCAGCAGCTGAGGTGTGTATTAGGAGGTTCTGCAGCAGCTGAGGTGTGTATTAGGAGGTTCTCCAGCAGCTGAGGTGTGTATTATTAGGTTCTGCAGCAGCTGAGGGGTGTATTATTAGGTTCTGCAGTAGCTGAGGTGTGTATTATGAGGTTCTGCAGCAGCTGAGGTGTGTATTATTAGGTTCTGCAGCAGCTGAGGGGTGTATTATTAGGTTCTGCAGTAGCTGAGGTGTGTATTAGGAGGTTCTGCAGTAGCTGAGGTGTGTATTAGGAGGCTCTGCAGCAGCTGAGGTGTGTATTATTAGGTTCTGCAGCAGCTGAGGTGTGTATTAGGAGGTTCTGCAGCAGCTGAGGTGTGTATTAGGAGGTTCTGCAGCAGCTGAGGTGTGTATTAGGAGGTTCTGCAGCAGCTGAGGTGTGTATTATGAGGTTCTGCAGCAGCTGAGGTGTGTATTAGGAGGTTCTGCAGCAGCTGAGGTGTGTATTAGGAGGTTCTGCAGCAGCTGAGGTGTGTATTAGGAGGTTCTGCAGCAGCTGAGGTGTGTATTAGGAGGTTCTGCAGCAGCTGAGGTGTGTATTAGGAGGTTCTGCAGCAGCTGAGGTGTGTATTATGAGGTTCTGCAGCAGCTGAGGTGTGTATTAGGAGGTTCTGCAGCAGCTGAGGTGTGTATTAGGAGGTTCTGCAGCAGCTGAGGTGTGTATTAGGAGGTTCTGCAGCAGCTGAGGTGTGTATTATTGAGGTTCTGCAGCAGCTGAGGTGTGTATTAGGAGGTTCTGCAGCAGCTGAGGTGTGTATTATGGGGTTCTGTAGCAGCTGAGGTGTGTATTAGGAGGTTCTGCAGCAGCTGAGGTGTGTATTAGGAGGTTCTGTAGCAGCTGAGGTGTGTATTATTAGGTTCTGCAGCAGCTGAGGTGTGTATTATTAGGTTCTGCAGCAGCTGAGGTGTGTATTAGGAGGTTCTGCAGCAGCTGAGGTGTGTATTATGAGGTTCTGCAGCAGCTGAGGTGTGTATTATTAGGTTCTGCAGCAGCTGAGGTGTGTATTAGGAGGTTCTTTCAGAAGCTGAGGTGTGTATTATTAGGTTCTGCAGCAGCTGAGGTGTGAATTAGGAGGTTCTGCAGCAGCTGAGGTGTGTATTAGGAGGTTCTGCAGCAGCTGAGGTGTGTATTATGGGGTTCTGTAGCAGCTGAGGTGTGTATTAGGAGGTTCTGCAGCAGCTGAGGTGTGTATTATGGGGTTCTGCAGTAGCTGAGGTGTGTATTAGGAGGTTCTGCAGCAGCTGAGGTGTGTATTATGGGGTTCTGCAGTAGCTGAGGGGTGTATTATTAGGTTCTGCAGCAGCTGAGGGGTGTATTATTAGGTTCTGCAGCAGCTGAGGTATGTATTATTAGGTTCTGCAGCAGCTGAGGTGTGTATTAGGAGGTTCTGCAGCAGCTGAGGTGTGTATTATTAGGTTCTGCAGCAGCTGAGGTGTGTATTAGGAGGTTCTGCAGCAGCTGAGGTGTGTATTAGGAGGTTCTGCAGCAGCTGAGGTGTGTATTAGGAGGTTCTGCAGCAGCTGAGGTGTGTATTAGGAGGTTCTGCAGCAGCTGAGGTGTGTATTATTAGGTTCTGCAGCAGCTGAGGTGTGTATTAGGAGGTTCTGCAGCAGCTGAGGTGTGTATTAGGAGGTTCTGCAGCAGCTGAGGTGTGTATTATGGGGTTCTGCAGCAGCTGAGGTGTGTATTAGGAGGTTCTGCAGCAGCTGAGGTGTGTATTAGGAGGTTCTGCAGCAGGCAGAGAAGCTTCAGTTGTGCCTGGATTAAATCCTCCAGTTTTCTGTGTCTGCACCTTGTAAAATACCCTGTCCGTCCGTCCGTCTGTCAGGACGCCTCGCATTGTGACCTGACTGACCAGTCCGGGTACAGAGGCACACACAGTTTTGGTCCGAATTCACCTCAGTGGGGCCACAAAATCTGCTATGTGGCCCCGCCAAAAAATAGAACACATCCTATTCTTGTCCTTTTTGCTGACAAGCATAAGACAATTCTATAGAGGGCAGGAAGGTCCATTCCACAAAATGCAGAACACACACAGGCGGTATACGTGTCTTTCGGATCCGCAATTTTCAAAAACGGAAATGGCCGTGTGCATGAGCCCTAAGTCTGCACTTGGGGGGTTGTAATAACCTGCAGCAGTCACAGTCTATGGGGGACGGATGCAGCCGCCACGGTCTATGGGGGACGGATGCAGCATGGTGCGGTCTATGGGGGACGGATGCAGCAGGCACGGTCTATGGGGGATGGATCCAGCAGGCACGGTCTATGAGGGACAGATGCAGCAGGCACGTCTATGGGGGACGGATGCAGCAGGCACGGTCTATGGGGGACGGATGCAGCAGGCACGGTCTATGGGGGACGGATGCAGCAGGTGCGGTCTATGGGATCAGATGCAGCCGCCACGGTCTATGGGGGACGGATGCAGCATGGTGCGGTCTATGGGGGACGGATGCAGCAGGCACGGTCTATGGGGGATGGATGCAGCAGGCACGGTCTATGAGGGACAGATGCAGCAGGCACGTCTATGGGGGACGGATGCAGCAGGCACTGTCTATGGGGGACAGATGCAGCAGGCACGGTCTATGGGGGACGGATGCAGCAGGCACGGTCTATGGGGGACGGATGCAGCAGGCACGGTCTATGGGGGACGGATGCAGCAGGCACGGTCTATGGGGGACAGATGCAGCAGGCACGTCTATGGGGGACGGATGCAGCAGGCACGGTCTATGGGGGACAGATGCAGCAGGCACGGTCTATGGGGGACGGATGCAGCAGGTGCGGTCTATGGGATCAGATGCAGCAGGCGCGGTCTATGGGGGACAGATGCAGCAGGCACGGACTATGGGGGACTGATGCAGCAGGCACGGTCTATGAGGGACAGATGCAGCAGGCACGGTCTATGGGGGACTGATGCAGCAGGCACGGTCTATGGGGGAAGGATTCAGCAGGCACGGTCTATGGGGGACGGATGCAGCCGCCACGGTCTATGGGGGACTGATGCAGCAGGCGTGGTCTATGGGGGACGAATGCAGCAGGTGCGGTCTATGGGGGACAGATGCAGCAGGTGCGGTCTATGGGGGACAGATGCAGCAGGCACGGTCTATGAGGGACGGATGCAGCAGGTGCGGTCTATGGGGGACGAATGCAGCAGGCGCGGTCTATGGGGGATGGATGCAGCAGGTGCGGTCTATGGGGGATGGATGCAGCAGGCAAGGTCTATGGGGGACGGATGCAGCAGGCACGGTCTATGGGATCAGATGCAGCAGGCGCGGTCTATGGGGGACGAATACAGCAGGCACGGTCTATGGGGGACGAATGCAGCAGGCACGGTCTATGGGGGATGGATGCAGCAGGCACGGTCTATGGGATCAGATGCAGCAGGTGCAGTCTATGGGGGACGGATGCAGCAGGCACGGTCTATGGGGGACGGATGCAGCAGGCACAGTCTATGGGGGACGGATGCAGCAGGCACGGTCTATGGGGGACTGATGCAGCAGGCACGGTCTATGGGGGACTGATGCAGCAGGCACGGTCTATGAGGGACGGATGCAGCAGGCACGGTCTATGGGGGACGGATGCAGCAGGCATGGTCTATGGGGGACGGATGCAGCAGGCACGGTCTATGAGGGATGGATGCAGCAGGCATGGTCTATGGGGGACGGATGCAGCAGGCACGGTCTATGGGATCAGATGCAGCAGGCGCGGTCTATGGGGGACGGATGCAGCAGGCACGGTCTATGGGATCAGATGCAGCAGGTGCAGTCTATGGGGGACGGATGCAGCAGGCACGGTCTATGGGGGACGGATGCAGCAGGCACAGTCTATGGGGGACGGATGCAGCAGGCACGGTCTATGGGGGACGGATGCAGCAGGCACGGTCTATGAGGGACGGATGCAGCAGGCACGGTCTATGGGGGACGGATGCAGCAGGCACGGTCTATGGGGGACGGATGCAGCAGGCACGGTCTATGGGGGACGGATACAGCAGGCACGGTCTATGAGGGATGGATGCAGCAGGCACGGTCTATGGGGGACTGATGCAGCAGGCACGGTCTATGGGGGACTGATGCAGCAGGCACTGTCTATGGGGGACTGATGGTAAGGCGAGGCGCACACTTCCAATCAGATTCCGGTATTCCGTTCCAGCATTGCCAGGGCAGGCAGTGGGAGAGGGCAGGGTACAGGGGCCCAATTCAGCTTCTTGCTATGGGGCCCAGTGATTTCTATGTACGCCCCTGGGTCAGGACTGAATCAGTTCTACCCAATCGCCCTTAAACTGTTTAAGTCTGAGGTCTCCCAGGACTCATATTTTTACCCTTTCTTTTTTCCTCTCTTTTCCTCCTGAATCAAATCATCAAAAATTCAGATGCAACTCAAATTTTTTTACTAAATTCAACTCAAATTCACTTTGTTCAGAATCGAGTCGCTCATCTCTACTACTGAGCACGTGCGACGAGCCACGATCTGTAGCCGGGGAGTCGTGGTACTCACGGTTCAGACATTTCCTGGGCAACTTTCCTTCTTTCGGGGCACTCCCTGGTTCTGGGCTGCTCCTGCCTGGAGGCAGTTTAATGAGCAACTAATGCAGAAATCCAGGGAATTCCAAAGGGTTCACTTACTTTTTCTTCCTGCTGTTTAGTGCACAGTATGGCATCTGACGGTACATAAAGAACCCGTGAATGTCTTCGACCGGATCATCAGCACAAGGAGGCCCGGTGTGGTCCGCAGACTATTATAGGTGTCTTATTAAAGCTCAGTAGGAGCTCTGGCACAGACCAGGTTTTTAGACCAGGGGTCACCAACTCCAGATGTGGTGAAACTACAACTCCCAGCATGCTCAACTCACCTCTGTGGAAGTTCTGAAAACAGCTAAGCAAATGTGCATGCTCGTAGTTTCACCACAGCAGGAGTGCCGAAGGTTGCTGATCCCTGGTCTAGACACTTGGCTCTAGCTCAGGCATCAGCAACCTTCGGCTCCCAGCAGGGCCGGCGCTTCCATAGAGGCAAGGGGGGCAATTGCCCCCAAGTCCTTAGGGGCCCCAAAGCAGTGCCGGCCCGCAACTAACTTACTACAATTGGATATGGGGCGGGCCACGCCGCGGCTGCTCTGAGCGTCTCTCTGCCTCTTTAAGAGAGCAGTGGCTGCTGGGGCTCAGAGCGTGCCGCCGCACAGGCACGTCTTCGCGCTCTTGACGTCGCCAGAGCCCCGTCCCTAGAACCAGAGAAAGAAGGAGCGAGCGCGGTGCGCACTGCTCTCGCTCACCGTGGCTGCCGCCTGCTGACTTCTGCTCCTCTGTGGCTCTTAGAGTCTCTGCTCTGCCCACCAGTGACCATACACAGGGAAGGGAAGGAACAAGGGGATGCATATCTGTTCTAGGTAAATTGTGGGGTGTGGAGATGTGCATTGTAGACTGACTAGTCTGTGCTGGAGTCCTGGAGAAATGAACCATTTGGGGGAGCATGGGGGGATGTGCATCTGTACTGGAGGAGAAATGAGCTATGGGGGGGGGGGGGATGTGCATCTGTACTGGAGGAGAAAAAAGCCATGGGGGGGGGGGGAGATGTGCAGATGTGCTGGAGAAATGAGCCATGGGGCGGGGGAGGGGGGAGAAGAGATGTGCTGTATTTCTGTATGCTGCCATGGGGGAGGGGGGGGGGGAAATAATGTGACGCGAAGGGGGTGATTGATGACGTGACATGGAGGGGGGCCCCTTACTGTTTTTCGCCCCCCGGGCCCCATTTCACCTAGAACCGGCCCTGGCTCCCAGCTGTTGTAAAACTACAATTCCCAGCATGCTCCATTCATTTCTATGTAAGTTCTTAGAAGAGCAGAGCAACTATGCATGCTGGGAGTTGTAGTTTCACAACAGCTGGGAGCCAAAGGTTGCCTACCCCTGTTCTTGCTGATGACCTAAAGCTAGGGGCGGATTGGCCATAGACCTTACAGGGAAATTTCCTGGTGGGCCAATGCTCAGGGGGCCACCTGGGCCCTCGTCACAGCCGGCCAGTATAAGTTTTTGGGGATGTATTTTGTGCTGCTGGCAGTATTTTGTAATGGACTGTGGGGTTTGGCTCTGTTGGGGTGGTACAATGTGATTAACAAAAATCGCAGAACAGAGAAAAAACAAAGATAAATAAATATGCGGATGTCCTTGGCTACATTTATAAAAAAAGTCAAAGAAAAAAAGATAATAATGCACTAACAAAATAGATGCAAGCATTATATATGGACTAAGCCCTCACTCTGATGTAATAAAATCTGAGACTCTCAGCCAATATATTTTAAATAAAACACATTTGTGCCCGCCTACCCACGCCAAGGTGGTCTCAGGTCAGGCAGGTCCTACACTAAACCTACCTATGCCATTGGGCATCTATGTTCAGGAGCGCCTAGGAGCCTAAAGCTGTGCTAGTCCTGAGGAACATCATGAGGGGAGGTGGGATCCTGTACAGAAGACCAGTCAGCAGGTAACTGTAACATGCAGGCGTTGGTGGTATAGTGGTGAGCATAGCTGCCTTCCAAGCAGTTGACCCGGGTTCGATTCCCGGCCAACGCAGTGCTTTTATAACCAAACCTGGCTGTTAAACACTTCGACTTCGGATTTCAAATTTTTTATGTTTATAAAGATGCAAAAAGTATTACCAAATTAATTCCCGTAGTCTCACGCGACTTCGGGTGAAACAAAGTTTACCTACATAGAGGCAATACATTTTATGCTGTACGGAGAAAGCATTAAAATCAAAGTGTTTGACCGAATCGACTTCGAATCTCTGATCTGAAGCTTGATTTGCTCAATCCTAGTCTTCATTATCATATTGGCGGGGGTCTGAGTCCCGGCACCCCCACCGATTAGATGTTTCAGGGAGTAGCACATCACCGTACATTGTATAGCGGCTATTCACTTCAATGCGGCTGAGCTGTAGAGTGATGTCACATGGTGTAAGAAGGGGCCGCCGCGCTCATAGAGTGCTGACCTCTTCCAAAAGCTGATCGGCAGGGGTCCCAGACGTCTGACCCCCGCCGATCCAGAGGATAGGACATCAATATTAATTAGCGGATAACCCCTTTAATAAGTGTGCCACATCTGAGTACATCTTCTGGAGCAGCTAGGTATTTGTATCAGTATTGATTTCTCTATTTGGAACACAATTCACAATGGCCTTGGCAGCAGCTGCCTGACACTGGTTTCTACAGGAGACGCAGAAGTGACGCCCACTTTTCCTGTTTAAGGAATGTGACGGACATCGCTGTGATCCTGTAATAGTAGGATTTTTTTCAGCTACAACATAACCATAGCAAAGGCAGGTGCGCTCTGCGGCAATACTAAACCCTCACACTGATAAAATTGAGAGGTTAGTTCGCATATCCTACTAGGAGGACATGTCTTAGGCTCGGACACCACGGCAAGGTCTCTCAAGTAGCCCGAGGCCCTACCACTCAACCTACCTGAGCCGTATGGGCGATACCAGGAGCCGTTGGGCATTACGGGAGCGTAAGGCCTAACTCACAGACAGCTCACCAGTGACCTCCAGTATGTAACCATGCCTGCAATGGGAGGTGGAGGTGCCTGTGAGCCCCACCCGAGACCAGCTGATATGGCCCAGAGCCTCCCAGGTGCACCTGAATGTAGCCTGTAGATGAAAAGCAGGCACATTTAAATTGGAGTTTATACACCTCCAAACATATTATACAAACCATTAGAAAACGTGGTGTGGTGTTTAACAAGCAGGATATGCTCAACCCATATGCAGTTGTGCATGTATATAGGAGAGCACATCCTGCACTTGTAGTCCGTTGCTAGGGGCAATCAACAGCAAAAAATGCATACAATGGAAGATGCCAGCAACAGACTACAAGTACCACAATAACCATCCTACATACGATAACGATAATGTGGATGTGGAGAACAATCAAAAACATAACCATGGCAAAGGCAGGTGCACTCTGCGGCAATACTAAACCCTCACACGGATAAAATTGAGGGGTTAGTTCGACATATCCTACTAGGAGAACATGTCTTAAGCTCGGACACCACGCCAAGGTCCCTCAAGTAGCCCGAGGCCCTACCACTCAACCTACTTGTGCCGTATGGATGATACCAGGAGCGATACACCGGCATATTTATTTATCATATCCCAGTCCGCCCCTGCCTAAAGCTGTTCTAGTCCTGAAGAACATCATGAGGGGAGGTGGGATCCTGTACAGAAGACCAGTCAGCAGGTAACTATAACATGCAGGCGTTGGTGGTATAGTGGTGAGCATAGCTGCCTTCCAAGCAGTTGACCCGGGTTCGATTCCCGGCCAACGCAGCTCTTTTATAACCAAACCTGGCTGTTAAACACTTCGACTTCGGATTTCAAATTTTTTATGTTTATAAAGATGCAAAAAGTATTACCAAATTAATTCCCGTAGTCTCACGCGACTTCGGGTGAAACAAAGTTTACCTACATAGAGGCAATACATTGTATGCTGTACGGAGAAAGCATTAAAATCAAAGTGTTTGACCGAATCGACTTCGAATCTCTGATCTGAAGCTTGATTTGCTCAATCCTAGTCTTCATTATCATATTGGCGGGGGTCTGAGTCCCGGCACCCCCACCGATTAGATGTTTCAGGGAGTAGCACATCACCGTACATTGTATAGCGGCTATTCACTTCAATGCGGCTGAGCTGTAGAGTGATGTCACATGGTGTAAGAAGGGGCCGCCGCGCTCATAGAGTGCTGACCTCTTCCAAAAGCTGATCGGCAGGGGTCCCAGACGTCTGACCCCCGCCGATCCAGAGGATAGGACATCAATATTAATTAGCGGATTGATTTCTCTATTTGGAACACAATTCACAATGGCCTTGGCAGCAGCTGCCTGACACTGGTTTCTACAGGAGACGCAAAAGTGACGCCCACTTTTCCTGTTTAAGGAATGTGACGGACATCGCTGTGATCCTGTAATAGTAGGATTTCTCTCAGCTACATGCTAAGGATCTCTGGTGGCCTAGGGCAGTGAAGGGTTAATGTAAGGCTTCCTGGTGATATAAGACAATGAGGTTCATTCTAGAGTCCCCCATGGCAGATGCTGGGGGAGGTAACATAGGTTGTAGGACCGAAAAAAGACATCTGTCCATCCAGTTCGGCCTCTTAAGCCCCTTTCACATCAGCGTTTTTGCTTTCCGTCCTAGAGTTCAGTCCTCGGGGCTCTAGGACGGAAAGATACTGATCAGGATTATCCCAATGCATTCTGAATGGAGAGAAATCCGTTCAGGATGCATCAGGATGTCTTCCATTCAGTACTGACACGTTTTTTGGCCGTAGCAAAATCCGCAGCATTCTGAGGATTTTCCTCCGGCCCAAAATCCTGAAGACATTCCGCAAGGACGGATCCTGAATTATGCCCATTGAAAAGCATTAATCCGGATATGACTTTAAGCTAAACGTCGTTTTCGGCCAGGATGCTACTAAAGTCCCGGCTGCCATGGAAAAGCAGCGAGGAGCCGGGGGAGAAGCTACTTACCTTCCGTGCAGCGGCCGGGGCGCTCCTTGATGACGTCACCGGGTCCCTGCGTTGCATGGTTCACATAGCTATGCTGTATGGATCGTACGGCGCATTGCTCACATAGCATAGCTATGTGATCCATGCAACGCAGGGACCCGGTGATATCATCGAGGAGCGCCCCGGCTGCCGCACGGAAGGTAGGTAGCTCTTCCCCCGGCTCCCCGCTTCTATTCCATGGCAGCCGGGACTTTAGTAGCGTCCTGGCTGCCATGGTTACCTGAAAGCATACTGAAGACTGATCAGTCTTCAATATGCTTTCAGTTGTCTTGCGTTGTGACAGATCCGGCGGGTATTTCCGGCGATGGAAGTGCACGCCGGATCCTCACAACGCAGATGTGAATGGGACCTTATCCTGCAAGTTGATCCAGAGGAAGGCAAAAAACCCCTGTGCGGTAGAAGCCAATTTTCCTCACTTTAGGAGAAAATCATTCCTTCCCGACTCCAATCAGGCATCAGAATAACTCCCTGGATCAACGACCCCTCTAGTAGCTATAACCTGTAATATTAGGAGCTTATACTCACATTGTGTAGGCTTCTGGCTCTAATTGATGACCTAAAGCTGTGCTAGTCCTAAAGAACATCTGGAGGTGTGATCCTGTACAGAAGAACAGTCAGCAAGTAACTCTAATGTGCAAGCGTTGGTGGTATAGTGGTGAGCATAGCTGCCTTCCAAGCAGTTGACCCGGGTTCGATTCCTGGCCAACGCAGCTCTTTTTTAACCAAACCTGAAAGGATCTTAGTGTAACAGCAGGGATCTGACAAACCATCGATCATGGCTGTTTAACCTCTGCGAAGAAAAACTAAAACTTAAATTTTCAAAATAGAAAAAAAAAATCACTGTCGAGGGTTAACATTCGTATTTTCTGGGGATGAGAACTGCACATTTTTAAAGGGCACCTACCTAGGGTGATCGTGTAATAGTAGGGTTTCTCTCAGCTACCTGTTAAGGATCCCTGGTGGCCAAGGGCAGTGAAGGGGTAAATGTTAGGATTCCTGGTGATATAACACAATGAGGTGAATTCTAGATGCTCCCCATGGCAGATATTGGGGAACATAGGGTTCGGCAATTGGATTTCAGCTGGATGATCCTTTTTGTTCTTTAGGAGATAAGATTCCAGCAGAGGCGTCTGGCAGCAGCTTGCTCCCCCCCTTCATGTTTGGGATACACGCCGAGCCAAGCGTTGATGCGAACAATAAAATTATCGTTTGTGGTGGTGTAAATGTGCATCGTGTGATCGCTTGCTGATAGGCACGATGACTAGACCTGGATGATCGTTTATGATCAAATTTGAACAAACCCCTCTGCTGATTAGCTCAGCACCTTTTAGAGGATTCATAGGCAAAAGGTAAAAAGTCCTTGCTGTCCTCCCTCCTCCACATTCCAAGGGGTCCTCTCTACGGACTGTCTGCACGCTGATTATTCAGTGAGGCCCCCAGCAACACACAGAGGTTTACAGCCCCTTCCCCCACGAATGTATGTAGGACACATGACTCCAGTAGATAGCTGTGCAGGTCCATGGCTGGTAACAGCAAGACGGAGGTTAAAGGTGGATATACAGTATACATGGTCAGATTATTGGGCAGATTATCAGGTAGGGTTGAGTGAAGAATGCTAAGGAACCAAGATCCAAAGTCGCTTCGTTCAAAACTTCATTTCAGTGCTGTACGGAGACCGTCTCTGTACAGCATTCAAATGTATGTGCTGCTCTGAGGTGAAATTCGTTAAGTCCAAAGTCTCACAAGACTTTGGTGAAGAAGTTCGGACTTCGATTATACAACTTTAAAACCCTTCCAAAACAGCAATCCAAAGTCGTCTTCGGTACAGACTGGTGCCTCGGTACAATGTAGGCTTCAGACTGCTGTTTTACGATGGCTTTGAAGTTGTATAATCGAAGCCCGAAGTTCTTCAGCAAAGTCTCGTGAGTCTTTGGATTTAACGAATTTCACCTCGGCGCATTGGGATGCAGTACGGAGTCGGATCTCCACGCAGCATTCAAACTAAGTTTTGAACGGATCTTGGATCTGAAGCGCTCTACGCTCATCACTAGTTATCGGGATTCTGCCCGTCTGAAGGTGCAGCAGATCACCCGATGTACAAGCGAAACGTTCATTCATCGGCTGATCCTGATCCTGGCACATAAATTATCGTTTCTGGGCGGTAAATCGTGCTGTCTAAACAGCGATCTGCTGCCCAAAAACAATGCAGCTGTATGAGGACGATCAAATGCAATAGCGATCTGTTCTCATACTGCGGAGGTGATCGCTGCATGTAATGAGCAGCCGACTGTAGGAAGAAACGCTTCCTTCCTGACAATCAGCTTCTCCTCTGGACGTGTAAATGCGCCCTGACTGTTCTGACTTCTTCCTCCACTCAGTGCTGACGCGGTGATCATTTATCTTTTATTTGTCCCTGCTTCTAAATCCTAGAAATGTGTAGTTCTCTTTCTCTAGACGGTAGGCAGGAAATGGAAGGGGGGAGGGGTGCATTATATACCATAGTGCGGAATCTCTGGTGCTGTGAGTCTGTGCAGGGGAGAAAGGGGTTAACAAGGGCAGATTGCAATGCATTGCTGATGGATATAGGTGACTGATGGCCTCATGTGAGG
This sequence comes from Bufotes viridis, assembly GCA_033119425.1. Taxonomy (NCBI): domain Eukaryota; kingdom Metazoa; phylum Chordata; class Amphibia; order Anura; family Bufonidae; genus Bufotes; species Bufotes viridis. The sequence continues at coordinate 17,903,554 of CM065592.1, read as the reverse complement.
ATCTGCTGCTTCAGAAGTCCTCCAGATACAGTGAGTAAACTGAAAAAAGGTGAACATCGCAACGGCGAGCAGCGGCACAATAATGGTGAGCGTTCCACCAAATAGGAACATGATGATTTAGCCGTACCGTAGACTCTTGTAGCTTTCCCTTCCCCAACAAACTGAATAAACAGAGATAAAACAGTCACACATACCGCAACATGGTGTCAATAAAAACTGCCGCTCACCCAGCAAGCCCTCACACCGCTCCGCAGACGGAAAGATACAGAGTGTGGCGATACAAAAATGTACCCTTTTTAAAGGTTGCATTTTATATAGTAAGACAGAGCAAACCCTATATGATCATACTGACCCGCAGAATAAAAAAGGTAATGCGTCACTTTATACTACAAAATAATGGCGCTGTTGTTTTTTTTTATAATTTCACCTTATTCATTTTTCCAGTACATTGGATGGAGTATTAACCGGCGTCCTTAGAAAATCCGGCTACGTGAAGAGGGGAAAAAATGGACTCAGGGAAGCCAGGGTGGAAAAAACGAAAATACAAAAGCGGACAATGGGGTTAATAAACTGCAGATCCTGCTTCAGCAGCACTCGCACCAGGAAAGGGTTTTTGTAGCCGCACACACGGTTTGCATGACACTGAGGAGGGATTTTGGACAGTTCCTCTCTGCATATTGGGGTCAGTATTTCTCGGACGCTTTGTGTGGACGCCTTTCTTCGAGTCCCAGCTTCTCCATAGGACTGTCACTCACCAATCCTAACACCAAATCTTTTGTTCCTTCACTTGAGTACTTTAAGTCAGTGGGAATCATTAATTAAGAGACTTTCGACTATTTTGGCCGTAAATAGTCCCAAGTCCTTTTTTTAATCGGCGGTGTGACAATATTTAGTTTTAAATTAGCAGCACAGGAGGAAATATAAGACGTGCATTAAAGGCCGGTCTTAGTAAATTGACCCCCCCCCCATGTCTTTTCATCTTGAGTTCACAGATGGTGTCCTTAAAGCTCATCCGTCTCCTCTCCAGACATCGCTGTTGTAGTAACTACTCGCTTCCCCCATGTAATAACACTTCGGGAGCATCTGTACTTATGGCTCTATGTTGTGCCGTTCCTTTTTTATTACTTTTAGAAGTTTCTGGATGAATCTTCAGCAGCTTGCAGTAAAGGTGCTGATGGGTGTTGCTAGTCGGGGGTGGGGGTGTCTGACACCTGTCTAACACCGGCAGCACTGATTGCACAGAGTCAGACACACCCGCTACTGGTATCACCCAGCAGTACCATTACTGCAGACTGCTGGCAATTTATATGTAAACTTATAGCAGGACTAATACAGGAATGGTACAACATAGAGTCATAAGAACAGAAGCTCCAGAATTGTTATCACACGGGAATGCAAGTAATTACCAGGAGTGTCAGGAGAGGGGACAGGTCCTCTTTAAATCCCCCTGTAAAATGCTTTCATACATCTCAATGAGTACAAGGCATCCAGACCCGGAGGCAGAAAGGAAGCCCCGAACCATGATGCCCACAGTCCCAAAGATTCAGGCAAAGGTTGCCACACAGACATCTAAGATTCCTTGAGCCGCCTCCCCACCTTCCCAGCACAAACTGTCCGCACGGTCTTATCCCGCTGCTACCCACACTACTTTGCCCGCTGAGCTCCCCAATGCCCCCAAATACTCTGCTATCGAAATAACAGTGCCATCCAGAGCTCTGAAAAGTCCCACCTCTAGTAACAATTCTCTCCCAGCAGTGCCCTCATTAGTAATAGTGCCCCCCACAGTGATAATGCTCCCCAACAGTTCCCGTTAGTATTAGTACCCCCATAATTGTGACTAGTGATGAGCGCAGCGAGCTTCAGATCCTAGTATTCATTTGCATACTGTTCGGAGATCAGTCTCCTTACAGCATTAAAATGTAGGACTTTGATCATAATGAATTTCCCTCTCCGGAGCCCATGCATTTTAATGCTGTAAGGAGACGGATCTCCGTACAGCATTAAAACCAAGATTTGAGCATTTCTAGGATCCGAAGCTCAATTCACTCATCCCGAATTGTGCCCATTAAGGATAAAGCCCCCAGAGTAGTTATAATTCCTCTTTGTAGTGCATCCAGTAGTTATAATGCCCCCTATAGTGCCGCTAATAATTATAATGACCCCCTAGTAGTGCCCCACCCCTGTAGAGCTGTCAGTAGTTATAATGCCCTATCTGGAACCCCTAATATATATATATAATATCCCCTATAGTACTCCAGTAGTTAGAATGGCCCCCAGTAGTTATAATGTCCTCTGCAATTCCCCCTGTAGTACCCTCAGTAGTTATAATGCCCCCTGTAATTCCCCCTGTAGTTATAATGACCCCTGTAATTAGGGGGAATTACAGGGGGCATTATAACTACTGAGGGCACTACAGGAGAACATTGCAGGGGTCATTATAACTACATGGGGGATTGCAGGGGTCATTATAACTACTGAGGGTACTACAGGGGAAATTACAGTGGTCATTATAACTACTGAGGGTACTACAGGGGGCATTATACCTACAGAGGGCACTACAGGGGGAATTACAGGGGGCATTATGGCTAGTGAGGTCACTACAGGGAGAATTACAGGAGACAATATAACTAATGAGGAAAATGCAAGGGGAATTACAGGGGTCATTATACCTACTGAGGACACTACAGGGGGAATTACAGGAGGCATTATAACTACTGAGGAAACTACAAGGGGAATTACAGGGGGCATTATACCTACTGAGGACACTACAGGGGGAATTACAGGAGCCATTATAACTACTGAGGAAACTACAAGGGGAATTACAGGGGGCATTATACCTACTGAGGACACTACAGTGGACATTATAACTACTGAGGGCACTACAGGGGGAATTACAGGGGCATTATAACTACTGAGGGCACTACAGGGGAAATTGCAGGGGGCATTATAACTACTGAGGGCACTACAAGGAGAATTACAGGGGGCATTATAACTACTGAGGCCACTACATGGCGAATTACAGGGGGCATTATAACTACTGAGGGCATTACAGGGGGAATTAAAGGGGGCATTTATAACTACTGTGGGCATAACAGGGGGCATTATACCTACTGAGGGCACTACAGGGGGAATTACAGGCAGTGGTATATCTTGGTTTTGTCCTGCCCTAGGCGAGACTAAACTCGGGCACCCCCCTAATATAAATTTGACCCCCCCCTTCCTGTCAAGGCCAAACCCCTTCCTCTGTAAACCCCACCCCTTGTAGAGCTCCACATGTAAAAACAAATTTCAAAGGTTTCAGTCTGACCCTGAGCTTGGAGACGGTCTAAAATCCACTGCAAGTTTCATCATTTTTTTAGGCTCCTGCTCTGCATACTCCTAAACCTGCTGTACATGCCCCTGTTCCTGCTCCACATGTTCCTGTTCCTGCTGCATATGCTCCTGCTGTACATACTCCTAATCCTGCTGTGCCCCTGCTCCTGCTGTACATGCCCCTGTTCTTGCTGTGCATGCTCCTGCTCCACAAGCTCCAGCTGTACATGCCCCTGCTTCTGCTGTATATACTCCTGCTGGACCACAAGCACCTGCTGTACATGCTCCTGCTGTACATGCCCCTGCTCCTTCTGTACATGCTCTTGCTCCACATGCTCCTGTTCCTGCTGCTTATGCTGTACATACTCCTGATCCTGCTGTGCCCCTGCTCCTGCTGTACATGACTCTGCTCCTGCTGTACATGCCCCTGCTCCGCATGCTCCTGTTCCTGCTGTGCATGCTCCTGCTCCATAAGCTGCAGCTGTACATGCCCCTGCTCCTGCTGTATAAGCTCCTGCTGGACCACAAGCACCTGCTGTACATGCTCCTGCTGTACATGCTCTTGCAACACATGCTCCTGTTCCTGCTGTATATGTAACTGCTGTACATGCTCCTGTTCCAGATGCTCCTGTTCCTGCTGTATATGCTCCTGCTGTACCTGCTCCTGATGTACATGCTCCTGTTCCTGCTCTACCTGCTCCTGTTCCTGCTCCACAAGCTCCAGCTGTACATGCCCCTGCTCCTGCTGTATATACTCCTGCTGGACTACAAGCACCTGCTGTACATGCTCTTGCTCCACATGCTCCTGTTCCTGCTGTATATGTAACTGCTGTACATGCTCTTGCTCCACATGCTCCTGTTCCTGCTGTATATGTAACTGCTGTACATGCTCCTGTTCCAGATGCTCCTGTTCCTGCTGTATATGCTCCTGCTGTACCTGCTCCTGATGTACATGCTCCTGTTCCTCCATGCTTCTGCTCAACTACACACACTCCTCCCCCTGCTCTCCCATTCCTTACACTGCAGCTATATTTGTTCAGATCTTCTGGTGAGTACAAGCCCATGCTAACTTCTATTACAGAATGACTAGAAACCAAGAAAATTATCAAGTAACTGCTGCATACAGGGCAGGAAAATAAGCCACACGTAAGTTCCCCTTTAAATGATTTTGTCTTCCACTATAAAGTCCCTTTGGCAAATTAGATCATTTTAAGCCCAGACTCATGAGAACTTGTGGTGTCCTAAAGGAATGAGCCAGTGATTTCAATGATTTCCATTTTACAAGCCAAGGACAGAAAGACCTGGGTTTTGATAGCGACGCCCTCTCACTTGCTGGAAAACCATTACTTATTGGAGAGACAGCGGCAGCAGGGATCAGTGCATTGGTGGTGGCCGAGGCCTAGCCTCAGTGTTCACGGTGATCGGTCTGTGTGCAGGCATCAGATCCGTTCTGCACTTAGAGATATCTGGGCAAGCTCACCCTAGCGATACCGGCCCGTGACTCGACGGCAATGCGCGGACGCAGGAGAGGTCGGGAGGAAGTTAGGAGGAGGAGGAAGCAAATCATCAACTCGCCGACGCCGCATAGTGAAGGATCGGACAAGGGTCAAAAAATATATAACTATCACTAAGGCAAACAAGGCATTTTGCCGCCCCATTCGCAAGTGCCGCCCTAGGCAAATGCCTTGTTTTCCTCGTGATAGATACGCCACTGGGTTGGGGGCAGGTAATTATTCACGCCCCTAGGCTGATCAGCCAGTGGGAATTATCATAAGAGCAGGCAGAACAGGTTGGGGGTTGTTGTATCGTACAATGTGCTTTGGAAAGACCAGGATCTTATGCAGAGGCCAGAACCTGATGCCACAAGAAGGGAGAGTAGAGACTCGAGATTGTCTGCCGTCCACCATTGGCAAAGGAGAGCCCTACCTCCAAGTGATGGACTAAGGTCTATTGCAGATTGCTTTGCTGGCATCTGAGTACCTTGTGGTGCCTCCGGGTTTGTTCATTGGATTGAGCCTTGGGAGTTGGGGCTTGGCCATGTTCGGTGGATTTGTTTCCCAGTAACACGATAAAGTTGTCTGGATAAGTAAAACAAGTCACAGAAAAAACTATATGTATAAACCATCCTGCACGATATGGTATTAAATGCGCAGATGTATATGGCTGCATTTACAAAATCACTGAAAATAATGCACTATAACATATGGACTAAGCCCTCGCTCTAATGATAAAATCTGAGACACTTGGTCAATACATTTTGATCAAAATACATCTAAGCCCACCTACCAGCGACAAGGTGGTCTCAGTTCAGACGGGTTCCTACGCTAACCTATTCATGCTGCTGCACATTTTTCAGGAGCACAGTCCCCACACATATGGTGTGCTGCCCCTTGTTACCTCCATGGGCATCAGCAACCGGTGGGAGAAGGGACACACATACACACCTATATGTACCACCTTAATCAAGGTCACCTATTAGATAGGTAGGGCAAAAGTGCACTTAAATATCACTCCCAGTATAGGAGCGTATTCACACATGAAGGTGCCACTCCTTCAAGACAAGTCAAACAAATCACAGAAAAAACTATATATATAAACCATCCTGCACGATATCGTATTAAATGCGCGGATGTATATGGCTACATTTACAAAATCACTAAAAATAATGCACTATAATAGTAGATGCAGGAACCCGCCTGAACTGAGACCACCTTGTCGTCTGGTAGGTGGGCTTAGATGTATTTTGATCAAAATGTATTGACCAAGTGTCTCAGATTTTATCAATAGAGTGAGGGCTTAGTCCATATGTTGTGCTTGCATCTACTATTATAGTGCATTATTTTCAGTGACTTTGTCTGGATAAGTGCCCCATCCCCCATCCGACAGAGGGAATCTCTCAACGCTCAGTTCAGCCAAATAGACCAGCTGCTTCAGGTCTGGATCGATTCTACCTGAATTGAAAGTGCTTCAACTGGCCTGAAAATGTTTGTATCTGAAGTCTCCTTTTCTCTTGTCTCTCACTTTTTTCTCTCTCTTTTCTTCTAATTCATCTAAAGGAAATCACTAAAAATTCAGATGCAACTCAAATTTGTTTACGAAATTAAACTCAAATTCAATTAATTCAGAATCGAGTTGCTCATTTCTACTACTGTGCACGTGCACCAAGCCGCAGTGTGTGGCCATATCGGAGTTGTAGTACTCGCGGTTCAGACATTTCCTGGCCAACGTAGTGATGTGGAAGCAGGCACCTTTCTTCCCTTCGGGGAACTTTCTGGTTCTGGGGTGCTCCTTCCTGGAGGCAGTTTAGTTAGCAATTAATGCAGAAATCCAGGTAATTCCAAAGGGTTGACTTACTTTTTCTTCCTACTTCTCACTGTCCATGATACGTTTTACTATTATACTTGGGAAGTAAAGTCGAAGCCAGGACCACACCATTACTAAGAATGTTCTAGAACCTATAGAATACTACACTCTAATTATTGAATGCACACATGACGCCAAACATGGCCTGTAAACCTCACACAACCACCAACCCAAGACACAGAAACATCTCCAACACACCCCACCACAGGTACTCACCGCTGCAGCAAAGACCTCTTTTACGTGACAGAGAAGAATGGACGGAGCCCAAGAGGGTAGGTCTACACCATGTGCTGTATATGACAGAGATGTTCTCTTCTAGGAGCAATTTTTTCTTATACTTCTGTGATATGGCATCTGACGGTACATAAATAACCCATGTATGTCTTCGATCAGATGACCGGCCCAAGGAGGCTCAGTGTAGTCCATAGACTATTATAGGTGTCTTATTGCAGCTCAGTAGGAGCTTATACTCGCATTGCGTAGGCTTCTGGCTCTAATTGATGACCTGAAGCTGTGCTAGGCCTAAAGAACATCTTGAAGTGGGATCCTGTACAGAAGAACAGTCAGCAAGTAACTCTAACGTGCAAGCGTTGGTGGTATAGTGGTGAGCATAGCTGCCTTCCAAGCAGTTGACCCGGGTTCGATTCCCGGCCAACGCAGTGCTTTTATAAACAAACCTGATCTTAGTGTAACAGCAGGGATCTGACAAACCACCGATCATTGCTGTTTAACCTCTGAGATGAAAAACAAAAACTTAAATTTTTAAAATAGAAAAAAAAAAATCACATTCGTGTTTTTTTGGGGGATGAGACCTGCACATTTTTAAAGGGCACCTACCTAGGGTGATCGTGTAATAGTAGGATTTCTCTCAGCTACATGTTAAGGATCCCTGACGGCCAAAGGCAGTGAAGGGGTAAATGTTAGGATTCCTGGTGATATTACACAATGAGGTTAATTCTAGATGCTCCCCATGGCAGATATTGGGGAACATAGGGATCGGCAATCGGATTTCAGCTGGATGATCTTTTTTGTTCTTTAGGAGATAAGATTCCACCAGAGGTGTCTGGCAGCAGCTTGCTCCCCCCCTTCATGTTTGGGATACACGCTGAGCCAAGCGTTGATGCGAACAATAAAATTATCGTTTGTCGTTAATGATTTGTGGTGGTGTAAATGTGCATCGTGTGATCGCTTGCTGATAGGCACGATGACTAGACCTGGATGACCACAGTCAACGATCGTTTATGATCGAATATGAACGAATTTGCACACGATCCTCCCTGCATGGAAATGCTTGTAGTTATCATTGGCATTGTGTCAAACAGTCACTCATGTCGTCATTCGCCTCAATGGTTATCTGCTCATCTAAAGGAGCCGTAAGGGCTCATGCCCACAAGCAGGGCAGTCGCTAGCTCAAAACAAGCCGTGGCCAAAGCTTGAGGCTCAGGCTGGAGACTGGAAGAGGTCTGTGGCCTGCATCTCAGATGGTTGCAGGACGTCTGGTATTTTATTTTCCTAGGGGTGTGACAGGGGCTATTATAACTACTAGGGGCACTACAGGGGCAATTACAGGGGACATTATAACTACTGAGGGCACTGCAAGGGGAATTACAGGGGTCATTATACCTACTGAGGGCACTACAGGGGGAATTACAGGAGGCATTATAACTACTGGGGGCACTACAGGGGGCATTATAACTAATGTGGGCTCTACATGGGGCATTTAACTACCAAGGGCACTACAGGGGAAATTACAGGGGACATTATAACTACTGAGGGCACTGCAAGGGGAATTACAAGGTTCATTATACCTACCGAGGGTACTACAGGGGGAATTACAGGAGGCATTATAACTACTGGGGGCACTACAGGGGGCATTATAACTAATGGGGGCTTTACATGGGGCATTTAACTACCAAGGGCACTACAGGGGGCATTATAACTACAGGGGGAATTGCAGGGGTTATTATAACTACCAAGGGCACTACAGGGGGAATTACAGGGGGCATTATACCTACTGGGGACACTAAAGGGGAATTACAGGGGGCATTATAACTACTGAGGGCACTACAGGGGGAATTACAGGGGTCATTATAAGTACTGAGGGGACTACAGGGGAATTTCAAGAGGCATTATAACTACTGAAGGTACTACAGAGGGAAATACAGGTGTCATTATAACTACTGAGGGCACTACAGGGGTTATTACAGGGTGCGTTATAACTACTGGGGGCACTACAAGGGGAATTACAGGGGCCATTATACCTACTGAGGACACTACAGGGGGCATTATAACTACTGAGGGCACTACAGGGCGAATTACAGGGGGAATTATAACTACTGGGGGCATTACAGGGGGCATTATAACTACAAGGGGCATTATAGCTAGAGCTGCAACGATTAATGGATGTTGTCGATAATATTCGATAACGGGATTCGTTGTTCATGAATCCCGTCATCGAATAATCGGCTGGATTCGTTGTTTTGCGGGCAATGAGGCCCTATGCCTGCGGGTCCCGTAAATCCCACACGCTCCCGCACCGCCTCAGTTAAGTCCCTGATATATCACTGGCTGCGATGCTTCACAGTGCAGCGATGTATCAGCCGGGAGGGAGGAGCGGCTGGAGGCGGCAACTTGCGGAGGGGCCGGTGCAGTCACTGTACTCTTACACCGGCCCTGCAGCTCACAGCGAGCAGTATAATATCTAGTATCCCTTAACCAGCAGTAACTTTTCCTTAAACTTTATCTTTATTACCTTGATAGGCAGAGGCGGCGTAACGTCACTGTCAGGTGACACACCTGCTTCATTCATAAAGTGGGCGGAGCAGGCACGTCACCTGACTGAGTGACGTTACGCCGCCTCTGCCTGTTACCAAAGCTTCAAGGTAATTAAAATAAAGTTCAAGGAAAAATTACTGCCGGTTAAAGAATACTAGATATTATACTGCTGGTGTATTTAGGGGACACTGTTATGGGTGAGATCTGTGGATGACACATATGGCATAAGATGCTATATAGTGATCCCCCATAGCAGTGTCATCCACTGATCCCCCTCCCTATAACAGTGCCATGTACTCCACATATCCTCCAGAACAGAGTCATCCACAGATCCCCCATAACAGTACCATTCACAGATCCCCCATAACAGTGTCATCCACAGATCTCCCATAACAGTGTCATCCACAGATCTCCCATAACAGTGTGTCCTCCACAGATCCCCCATAACAGTACCATCCACAGATCTCCCATAACAGTGTCATCCACAGATCCCCCTCCCCATAACAGTGCCATCCACAGATCCCCCATAACAGTGCCATCCACAGATCCCCCTCCCCATAACAGTGCCATCCACAGATCCCCCATAACAGTGCCATCCACAGATCCCCCATAACAGTGCCATTCACAGATCCCCCATAACAGTGTCATCCACAGATCCCCCATAACAATGCCATCCACAGATCCCCCATAACAGTGACATCCACAGATCCCCCATAACAGTGACATCCACAGATCCCCCACAACAGTACCATCCACAGATCCCCATAACAGTATCATCCACAGATCCCCCATAACAGTGTCATCCACAGATCTCCCATAACAGTGTGTCCTCCACAGATCCCCCATAACAGTACCATCCACAGATCTCCCATAACAGTGTCATCCACAGATCCCACTCCCCATAACAGTGCCATCCACAGATCCCCCATAACAGTGCCATCCACAGATCCCCCTCCCCATAACAGTGCCATCCACAGATCCCCCATAACAGTGCCATCCACAGATCCCCCATAACAGTGCCATTCACAGATCCCCCATAACAGTGTCATCCACAGATCCCCCATAACAATGCCATCCACAGATCCCCCATAACAGTGACATCCACAGATCCCCATAACAGTGACATCCACAGATCCCCCACAACAGTGCCGTCCACAGATCCCCCACAACAGTACCATCCACAGATCCCCATAACAGTGTCATCCACAGATCCCCCCCATAACAATGTCATCCACAGATCCCCATAACAGTATCATCCACAGATCCCCCATAACAGTACCATCCACAGATCCCCATAACAGTGTCATCCATAGACCTCCATAACAGTGTCATCCACAGATCCCCCTCCCCATAACAGTGTCATCCACAGATCCCCCTCCCCATAACAGTGTCATCCACAGATCCCCCTCCCCATAACAGTGCACACATCCCCTTAACATAGCGTGTAAGAAGAGATCTAGCCTCAGCCCTGACCATGTGGACATGTTGTCTTTTTTACATTGTAATGCAATTTTTTTCTAATTATGTAACTCCTAAAAAAACTTTAATATGGCCTTTGAACATACTTTTTCGAATAAAATAATATAAACCCCTTTTTTGTCATTTTTTTACCGATTAATCGATGAAATTATCGACAACGAATCGATTATTCAGATAATCATTAGCTGCAGCCCTAATTATAACTACTGAGGGCACTACAGGGGGAATTACAGGGGCCATTCTAACTACTAGAGTACTATAGGGGACATTATATCTATTGGGAGTACCAGATAGGGCATTATAACTACTGACAGCTCTATGGGGGTGGGGCACTACTAGGGGGTCATTATAATTACTAGTGGCACTATAGGGGGTATTATAACTACTGGATGCACCACAAAGGGGTATTATAACTACTCTGGGGGCTTTATCCTTAATGGGCACATTTCAAGCTGCTGAAGATTCATCCAGAAACTTCTAAGAGTAATAAAAAAGGAACGGCACAACATAGAGCCATAAGTACAGATGCTCCCGAAGTGTTATTACATGGGGGAAGCGAGTAGTTACTACAACAGCGATGTCTGGAGAGGAGACGGATGAGCTTTAAGGACACCATCTGTGAACTCAAGATGAAAAGACATGGGGGGGGGGGGGTCAATTTACTAAGACCGGCTTTTCATGACGGTCTTACATTTCCTCCTGTGCTGCTAATTTAAAACTAAATATTGTCACACCGCCGATTAAAAAAAGGACTTGGGACTATTTTACAGCCAAAATTGTCGAAAGTCCCTTAATAATGACCCCCACTGACTTAAAGTACTCAAGTAGAGGAAGTAAAGACTTGGGGCCAGATTTATCATTACACTTCCAACTTACTCCAATTTCACATAAGTCCAAAGTCACTTTTGGCTCAGTCAGATTTATTAATGGTTAGAGTTGAGCGAACTTGTATTTTAAGTCGGCGTCCAAAGTTCGGGTTGGGGTTATCGAAGAATCCCGTTATGGATTCCGCTACCACGGACCATAACAGCATTTCGAATCCATAAGGGGATTCTTCAATGAACCTGAACCTTGGACAACACTAAGGACCTGGGGTGACCTCACCGTCATGTGATCAGTGCAGGTTGTGAGCCACACGGAATCCATAACGGGATGCTTCGATAACCCCAACCCGAACTTTGGACGCCGAACTTAAAATACAAGTTCGCTCAACACTATTAATGGTCCTTTAATACTGTGATAAATGTGGTTTGATGGCAGCAGTTCATCCTTCAGTAAACGACTTTACAAAAGTCGCACATATTTACAAAAAAGTCGCATGTTCTATTAAAAAGTCGCATAAGATAAGCATGGTCCTTACTGGAGTGAAATTGGGACTTTTTTGCGACTTTTTTGTGACTTTTTTAAAAAGTCCCAATGATACATCTGGAGTGAAACTCATTAACATGGCTAACCACGTCCATTTTTACAAAACTGGAGTGAGTGGTATACACATGTAAAAATGTCTCAAAATTATGCACAAATAAGTGTGAAAAGTCGGAAATGCCCTATTTTGGGACTTTTTGATGCCAGAATTCTGGAGTGAAGGTATGATAAATCATGGCCTTGGTGTTAGGATTGGTGAGTGACAGTCCTATGGAGAAGCTGGGACCCGAAGAAAGCCGTCCACACAAAGCGTCCGAGAAATACTGAGCCCAATATGCAGAGAGGAACTGTCCAAAATCCCTCCTCAGTGTCATGCAAACCGTGTGTGCGGCTACAAAAACCCTTTCCTGGTGCGAGTGCTGCTGAAGCGGGATCTGCAGTTTATTAACCCCATTGTCGGCTTTTCTATTTTTGTTTTTTCCACCCTGGCTTCCCTGAGTCCATTTTTTCCCCTCTTCACGTAGCCGGATTTTCTAAAGACACCGGTTAATACTCCATCCAATGTACTGGAAAAATGAATAACGTGAAATTATTAAAAAAATCAACAGCGCCATTATTTTATAAAAGTGACGCATTACCTGTTTTATTCTGCGGGTCAGTATGATCATATAGGGTTTGCTCTGTCTTACTATATAAAATGCAACCTTTAAAAAGGGTACATTTTTGTATCGCCACACTCTGTATCTTTCCGTCTGCGGAGCGGTGTGAGGGCTTGCTGGGTGAGCGGCAGTTTTTATTGACACCATGTTGCGGTATGTGTGACTGTTTTATCTCTGTTTATTCAGTTTGTTGGGGAAGGGAAAGCTACGAGAGTCTACGGTACGGCTAAATCATCATGTTCCTATTTGGTGGAACGCTCACCATTATTGTGCCGCTGCTCGCGTTGCGATGTTCACCTTTTTTCAGTTTACTCACTGTATCTGGAGGACTTCTGAAGCAGCAGATCCTCACATGAGGCCATCAGTCACCTGTATCCATCAGCAATGCATTGCAATCTGCCCTTGTTAACCCCTTTCTCCCCTGCACAGACTCACAGCACCAGAGATTCCGCACTATGGTATATAATGCACCCCTCCCCCCTTCCATTTCCTGCCTACCGTCTAGAGAAAGAGAACTAAACATTTCTAGGATTTAGAAGCAGGGACAAATAAAAGATAAATGATCACCGCGTCAGCACTGAGTGGAGGAAGAAGTCAGAACAGTCAGGGCGCATTTACACGTCCAGAGGAGAAGCTGATTGTCAGGAAGGAAGCGTTTCTTCCCTACAGTCGGCTGCTCATTACATGCAGCGATCACCTCCACAGTATGAGAACAGATCGCTATTGCATTTGATCGTCCTCATACAGCTGCATTGTTTTTGGGCAGCAGATCGCTGTTTAGACAGCACAATTTACCGCCCAGAAACGATAATTTATGTGCCAGGATCAGCCGATGAATGAACGTTTCGCTCGTTCATCGGGTGATCTGCTGCACCTTCAGACGGGCAGAATCCCGATAACTAGTGTTGAGTGTTGATCGCTTCGGATCCAAGATCCGAAGTCTCTTCGTTCAAAACTTCGTTTGAATGCTGCGCGGAGATCCGACTCCGTACTGCATCCCAATGCTCTGAGGTGAAGTTCATTAAATCCAATGTCTCACGAGACTTTGCTGAAGAACTTCGGGCTGTTTTGAACTTTGCTGTTTTGGAAGGGTTGTAAAGTTGTATAATCGAAGCCCGAACTTCTTCACCAGTCTTGTGAGACTTTGGATTTAACGAATTTCACCTCAGAGCAGCACATACATTTGAATGCTGTACAGAGACGGTCTCCGTACAGCACTGAAATGAAGTTTTGAACGAAGCGACTTCGGATCTTGGTTCCTTAGCATTCTTCACTCAACCCTACCTGATAATCTGCCCAATAATCTGACCATGTATACTGTATATCCACCTTTACTGAGTAGAGGATGAGGGTGTGACAATACATAACCTCCGTCTTGCTGTTACCAGCCATGGACCTACACAGCTATCTACTGGAGTCATGTGTCCTACATACATTCGTGGGGGAAGGGGCTGTAAACCTCTGTGTGTTGCTGGGGGCCTCACTGAATAATCAGCGTGCAGACAGTCCGTAGAGAGGACCCCTTGGAATGTGGAGGAGGGAGGACAGCAAGGACTTTTTACCTTTTGCCTATGAATCCTCTAAAAGTTGCTGAGCTAATCAGCAGAGGGGTGGTTGGGGGCAGGTAATTATTCACGCCCCTAGGCTGATCAGCCAGTGGGAATTATCATAAGAGCAGGCAGAACAGGCTGGGGGTTGTTGTATCGTACAATGTGCTTTGGAAAGACCAGGATCTGATGCAGAGGCCAGAACCTGATGCCACAAGAAGGGAGAGTAGAGACTCGAGATTGTCTGCCGTCCACCATTGGCAAAGGAGAGCCCTACCTCCAAGTGATGGACTAAGGTCTATTGCAGATTGGTTTACTGGCATCTGAGTACCTTGTGGTGCCTCCGGGTTTGTTCATTGGATTGAACCTTGGGAGTTGGTGCTTGGCCATGTTCGGTGGATTTGTTTCTCAGTAACACAATAAAGTTGTCTGGATAAGTGCCCCATCCTCCATCCGACAGAGGGAATCTCTCAACGCTCAGTTCAGCCAAATAGACCAGCTGCTTCAGGTCTGGATCGATTCTACCTGAATTGAAAGTGCTTCAACTGGCCTGAAAATGTTTGTATCTGAAGTCTCCTTTTCTCTTCTCTCTCACTTTTTTCTCTCTCTTTTCTTCAAATTCATCTGAATGAAATCACTAAAAATTCAGATGCAACTCAAATTTTTTTACAAAATTAAATCCAAATTCAATTTGTACATTTCTACTACTGTGCACGTGCACCGAGCCGCAGTGTGTGGCCATATCAGAGTCGTAGTAGTCACGGATCAGACATTTCCTGGCCCACCTAGTGATGTGGAAGCGAGGACCTTTCTTCCCTTCGGGGCACTTTCTGGTTCTGGGGTGCTCCTTCCTGCAGGCAGTTTAATTAGCAATTAATGCAGAAATCCAGGTAATTCCAAAGGGTTGACTTACTTTTTCTTCCTACTTCCCACTGTCCATGATACGTTTTACTATTATACTTGGGAAGTAAAGTCGAAGCCAGGACCACACTGGATGCCGACACCATGTGCCATTACTAAGAATGTTCTAGAACCTATAGAATACTACACTCTAATTATTGAATGCACACATGACGCCAAACATGGCCTGTAAACCTCATACAACCACCAACCCAAGACACAGAAACATCTCCAACACACCCCACCACAGATACTCTCCGCTGCAGCAAAGACCTCTTTTATATGATAGAGAAGAATGGACGGAGCCCAAAAGGGTAGGTCTACACCATGTGATGTGTGCTGTATATGACAGAGATGTTCTCTTCTAGGAGCAATTTTTTCTTATACTTCTGTGATATGGCATCTGACAGTTAATAAAGAACCCGTGTATGTCTTCGATCAGATGACCGGCCCAAGGAGGCTCAGTGTAGTCCATAGACTATTATAGGTGTCTTATTGCAGCTCAGTAGGAGCTTATACTCAGATTGTGTAGGCTTCTGGCTCTAATTGATGACCTAAGGCCTCTTGCACACGGCGTTGCGGGTGCACTCCGTCAAACAGTGCGGGTGCGTTGCGGGAATCGCCGCGATTTTTTCCCTACGAGTGCAAAGCGCTGTCATGCGTTTTGCACGCGCGGGAGAAAAATCAGCACTTTTGGTACCCAGACCCGAACCTGCACTTCTTCACAGAAGTGCATGTTTGGGTCAGAAATTGACCGCTGGTATTATTTCACATTATAACATAGTTATAATGTAAAATAATACCCTTGGCCATCTTCCTAATGTTGAACCCGGTGCAGAATGGGTTAAAAATAATAAAGTAATCATAACTTACCTGGTCCATTTGATCGCGAAGCCCGTCATCCTCTCCGTTAGCTTGCTACTAGGTAAAGGACCTGTGATGATGTCACAGCATCACATGGCCCAATCACATGCTCCATCACCATAGTGATGGAGCAGGTGATTGGGCCATGTGATGCTGTGACATCATCACAGGTCCTTTCCTACTAGCAAGCTAACAGAGAGGAGGCCGAGCTTCGAACTAAATGGACCAGGTAGTTATGATTACGTTATTATCTTTAACCCATTCTGCACGGTTCAACATTAGGAAGATGGCCAAGAGTATTATTTTACATTATAACTATGTTATAATGTGAAATAATACTGAACCGGTTACACATTCCGATGGTTGCATAGCAACCATGCGGGAAAATCGCAATGCATCCGCACATGATTGCGGATGTTTGCGATTTTCCCGCATCCCCATTCACTTCTATGGGGCCTGCGTTCCGTTAAAAACGCAGAAACTGGAGCATGCTGCGATTTTCACGCAACGCAGAAGTGATGCGTGAAAATCACCGCTCATGTGCACAGCCCCATAGAAATGAATGGGTCCGGATTCAGTGCGGGTGCAATGCGTCCTCCTCACGCATTGCACCCTCGCGGAAAACTCGCCCGTGTGAAAGGGCCTAAAGCTGTGCTGGGCCTAAAGCTGTGCTAGGCCTAAAGAACATCTTAAAGTGTGATCCTGTACAGAAGACCAGTCAGCAGGTAACTGTAATGTGCAAGCGTTGGTGGTATAGTGGTGAGCATAGCTGCCTTCCAAGCAGTTGACCTGGGTTCGATTCCCGGCCAACGCAGAGCTTTTTTTAACCAAACCCGAAAGGATCTTCGTGCAACAGAAGACATCCTGACTGAGATGAAAAACAAAAACATTCCCGAAATAGGAAAAAAAAATCATTGCCAGGAGGTTAACGTTCAAGTTTTTTAGAGACGAGAACTGCAAATGTTTGATGGGCACCTACCTCTTAATAAGTGTGTCATAGCTGGTTATATCTTTCAGCTTGGAGCAGATGAATATTGGCATCAGGATTGTTTTCTCTATTTGGGCTCATTCAGAGGAATGTAAGGACTCTGTGCCCCTGCTGCGGACTGCAAATAGTGGTCCACAATATACAGGCACTGGCCATGTGCACTTCCTGCTGTGGATGCAGACCCATTCACTTGAATAGGTCCGCGATCTGTAAAATACAGCAAAAAATAGGACATGTGTATACAGTGTATGGAGGAATCAAGAGAGATCAGCTTTACACCGATAAGTCATTGATTTCATTGTGTCCTGTGTAATGCCTTGTGGTGGAACACTAAGGGCTCATACACACTGTATACCCAGTGGTGGATTATAATTGGAGCGTTTGAGTCTGTAGCCCCGGGCCCGGCATCGCTGGGGGACCCAACACCAACCCAAATGCCCCCAAACTACGGTGGGGCACAGGAGCGCTAAGTTCCCTGCCCCGCCGATAACCGCTATAGGCTTCAGGCCTAGTAGCCCTGAAGCCTATGTGGTAGTAAAAGCCCGGTGCAGACGTGTATGATGACTTCATCACGCACGCACACGTGACGGGGCACGGGGCTTTGATGTACTCGCACCTGCCCTACCATCAAGGACACAGGTAGGTATTAGCCGTTATATATGTATATTTTTTTTTTTTTTTTTTTTGTGTGTGTCAACTTTGTGGGGCAAAAGAGGAGATATTGCTGTGGGGGCAAAAAATTACATGGGGGCAAATAACTTAATAGGGGGTAGTGTGGGTGCAAGTCACCCAATGGGGGGCAGTGTGGGGGCAAATTAATTAATGGGAGCAATGTGGGGGCTAATTACTTAATGGGGGCAGTGTGGGGGCTAATTACTGTGTGGGGGCTAATTACTTCATGTGGGCAGTGTGAGGGAAATTACTATATGGGGCAGTGTGGGGGGAAATTACTGTATGGGGCAGTGTGGGGAAATTACTATATGGGGCAGTGTGGGGAAATTACTGTATGGGGGCAGTGTGGGTGAAATTACTATATGGGGGCAGTGTGGGAAATTACTATATGGGGCAGTGTGGGGAAATTACTGTATGGGGGCAGTGTGGGGGCAATTACTATATGGGGGCAGTGTGGGGAAATTACTATATGGGAAGTGTAGGAGAAATTACTGTACGTGGACAGTGTGGGGAAATTACTATGTGAGGGCAGTGTGAGGAAAATTACTATATGGAGGCAGTGTGGGAAATTACTATATGGGGGCAGTGTGGGGAAATTACTATGTGGGGCAGTGTGGGGAAATTACTATGTGGGGGCAGTGTGGGGAAATTACTATATGGGGGCAGTGTGGGAAATTACTATGTGGGGGCAGTGTGGGAAATTACTATATGGGGGCAGTGTGGGGAAATTACTATATGGGGGCAGTGTGGGGAAATGACTATGTGGGGGCAGTGTGGGAAATTACTGTATGGGGCAGTGTGGGGAAATTACTATGTGGGGGCAGTGTGGGGAAATTACTGTATGGGGCAGTGTGGGAAATTACTATATGGGGCAGTGTGGGGAAATTACTGTATGGGGCAGTGTGGGGAAATTACTATGTGGGGGCAGTGTGGGGAAATTACTATATGGGGGCAGTGTAGGGGAAATTACTGTATGGGGCAGTGTGGGGGAAATTACTGTATGGGGGCATTGTGGGGGAAATTACTGTGTGGGGGAAATTACTGTATGGGAGCAGTGTGGGGGAAATTACTATATTGAGCAGTGTGGGGGAAATTACTATATGGGGGCTGTGTGGGGGGAAATTACTATGAACGGGGCAGTGTGGGGGAAATTACTATATGGGGCAGTGTGGGGGAAATTACTATATGGGACAGTGTGGGGGAAATTACTGTATGGGGCAGTGTGGGGGAAATTACTATATGGGGGCAGTGTGGGGAAATTACTATATGGGGGCAGTGTGGGGGAAATTACTATATGGGGGCAGTGTGGGAAATTACTGTATGGGGCAGTGTGGAAGTACTGTATGGGGGCAGTGTAGGAAATTACTGTATGGGGCAGTGTGGGAAATTACTGTATGGGGGCAGTGTTGGGGGAAATTACTATGTGGGGGCAGTGTGGGGGAAATTACTATGTGGGGGCAGTGTGGGGGAAATTACTGTATGGGAGCAGTGTGGGGGAAATTACTGTATGGGGCAGTGTGGGGGAAATTAATATGTGGGGGCAGTATGGGGGAAATTACTGTATGGGGGCAGTGTAAGGGAAATTACTGTATGGGGCAGTGTGAGGGAAATTACTGTATGGGAGCAGTGTGGGGGAAATTACTGTATGGGAGCAGTGTGGGCGAAATTACTGTATGGGAGCAGTGTGGGGGAAATTACTGTATGGGGGCAGTGTGGAGGAAATTACTATATGGGGGAAGTGTGGGAAATTACTGTATGGGAGCAGTGTGGGAAATTACTGTATGGGGGCAGTGTGGGGAAATTACTATATGGGAGCAGTGTGGGGAAATTACTATATGGGGCAGTGTGGGGAAATTACTATATGGGGGCAGTGTGGGAAATTACTATGTGGGGGCAGTGTGGGAAATTACTGTATGGGGGCAGTGTGGGGAAATTACTATGTGGGGGGCAGTGTGGGGAAATGACTGTATGGGGGCAGTGTGGGGAAATTACTGTATGGGGGCAGTGTGGGGAAAATTACTGTATGGGGCAGTGTGGGGAAATTACTATGTGGGGGCAGTGTGGGAAATTACTGTATGGGGGCAGTGTGGGAGAAGTACTGTATGGGGCAGTGTGGGAAATTACTGTATGGGGGCAGTGTGGAGGAAATTACTATGTGGGGGCAGTGTGGGAAATTACTATGTGGGGGCAGTGTAGGGGAAATTACTGTATGGGGCAGTGTGGGGGAAATTACTGTATGGGGCAGTGTGGGGGGGGGAAATTACTGTATGGGAGCAGTGTGGGGGAAATTACTGTATGGTGGCAGTTTGGGGTAAATTACCGTATGGGGGCAGTTTGGGGAAATAACTGTATGGGGGCAGTATGGGGGGCAATTACTATATGGGGCAGTGTGGGGGAATTTACTATTTGGGTGAAATTACTGTTTGGGGGCAGTGTGGGGGAAATTACTATATGGGGGCAGTGTGGGGGCAATTACTATATGGGGGCAGTGTGGGAGAAATTACTTTATGGGGGAAGTGTAGGAGAAATTACTGTACGTGGACAGTGTGGGGAAATTACTATGTGGGGGCAGTGTGAGGAAAATTACTATATGGAGGCAGTGTGGGGGAAATTACTATATGGGGGCAGTGTGGGGAAATACTATGTGGGGGCAGTGTGGGGAAATTACTATATGGGGGCAGTGTGGGGAAATTACTATATGGGGGCAGTGTAGGGAAATTACTATATGGGGGCAGTGTGGGGAAATTACTATATGGGGGCAGTGTGGGGAAATTACTATATGGGGCAGTGTGGGGAAATTACTATATGGGGGCAGTGTGGGGAAATTACTATATGGGGCAGTGTGGGGAAATTACTATATGGGGGCAGTGTGGGAAATTACTATATGGGGGCAGTGTGGGGAAATTACTATATGGGGGCAGTGTGGGGGAAATTACTATATGGGGGCAGTGTGGGGAAATTACTATATGGAGGCAGTGTGGGGAAATTACTATATGGGGGCAGTGTGGGGAAATTACTATATGGGGGCAGTGTGGGGAAATTACTATATGGGGGCAGTGTGGGGAAATTACTATATGGGGGCAGTGTGGGGAAATTACTATATGGGGGCAGTGTGGGGAAATTACTGTATGGGGGCAGTGTGGGGAAATTACTGTATGGGAGCAGTGTGGGGAAATTACTATATGGGAGCAGTGTGGGGAAATTACTATATGGGGCAGTGTGGGGGAAATTACTATATGGGGGCAGTGTGGGGAAATTACTATGTGGGGGCAGTGTGGGAAATTACTATATGGGGGCAGTGTGGGGAAATTACTGTATGGGAGCAGTGTGGGGAAATTACTATGTGGGGGCAGTGTGGGGAAATTACTATATGGGGGCAGTGTGGGGAAATTACTATGTGGGGGCAGTGTGGGAAATTACTATATGGGGCAGTGTGGGGGAAATTACTATATGGGGGCAGTGTGGGGAAATTACTATATGGGGCAGTGTGGGGGAAATTACTGTATGGGGGCAGTGTGGGGAAATTACTGTATGGGGGCAGTGTGGGGGAAATTACTGTATGGGGGCAGTGTGGGGAAATTACTATATGGGGGCAGTGTGGGGAAATTACTATATGGGGCAGTGTGGGAAATTACTATATGGGGCAGTGTGGAAATTACTGTATGGGGGCAGTGTGGGGAAATTACTATATGGGGCAGTGTGGGGAAATTACTATATGGGGCAGTGTGGGGAAATTACTATATGGGGGCAGTGTGGGGAAATTACTATATGGGGGCAGTGTGGGGAAGATTACTGTATGGGGGCAGTGTGGGAAATTACTGTATGGGGACAGTGTGGGGAAATTACTATGTGGGGCAGTGTGAGGGAAATTACTATATGGAGGCAGTGTGGGAAATTACTATATGGGGGCAGTGTGGGAAATTACTATGTGGGGCAGTGTGAGGAAATTACTATATGGAGGCAGTGTGGGGAAATTACTATATGGGGGCAGTGTGGGGAAATTACTATATGGGGGCAGTGTGGGGAAATTACTATATGGGGCAGTGTGGGGAAATTACTATATGGGGGCAGTGTGGGGACAATTACTATATGGGGGCAGTGTGGGGAAATTACTATATGGGGCAAGTGTAGGAGAAATTACTATGTGGGGGCAGTGTGGGGAAATTACTATATGGGGGCAGTGTGGGGAAATTACTATATGGGGGCAGTGTGGGGAAATTACTATATGGGGGCAGTGTGGGGAAATCACTATATGAGGGCAGTGTGGTGGAAATTACTATATGGGGGCAGTGTGGGGAAATTACTATATGGGGGCAGTGTGGGGAAATTACTGTATGGGGGCAGTGTGGGGAAATTACTGTATGGGAGCAGTGTGGGGAAATTACTGTATGGGGGCAGTGTGGGGTAAATTACTGTATGGGGGCAGTGTGGGAAATAACTATATGGGGGCAGTGTGGGGGCAATTACTATATGGGGCAGTGTGGGGAAATTACTATATGGGCGTGTGGTGAAATTACTGTAGGGGCAGTGTGGGGAAATTACTATATGGGGCAGTGTGGGGAATTACTATGTGGTGTGAAATTACTATATGGGGGCAGTGTGGGGAAATCACTATATGGGGGCAGTGTGGGGGAAATTACTATATGGGGGCAGTGTGGGAGAAATTACTTATATGGGGACAGTGTGGGAAATTACTATGTGGGGGCAGTGTGAGGAAAATTACTATATGGAGGCAGTGTGGGGAAATTACTATATGGGGGCAGTGTGGGGAAATTACTATGTGGGGCAGTGTGGGAAAATTACTATATGGAGGCAGTGTGGGGGAAATTACTATATGGAGGCAGTGTGGGGAAATACTATATGGGGGCAGTGTGGGGAAATTACTATGTGGGGGCAGTGTGGGGAAATTACTATATGGGGGCAGTGTGGGAGCAATTACTATATGGGGGCAGTGTGGGGAAATTACTATATGGGGGCAGTGTAGGAGAAATTACTATATGGGGGCAGTGTGGGGAAATTACTATATGGGGGCAGTGTGGGAAATTACTATATGGGAGCAGTGTGGGGAAATTACTATGTGGGGGCAGTGTGGGGAAATTACTATGTGGGGCAGTGTGAGGAAAATTACTATATGGGAGCAGTGTGGAGAAATTACTATATGAGGGGCAGTGTGGGGAAATTACTATATGGAGGTAGTGTGGGAAATTACTATATGGGGGCAGTGTGGGGGAAATTACTATATGGGGGCAGTGTGGGGAAATTACTATATGGGGGCAGTGTGGGGAAATTACTATATGGGGGCAGTGTGGGGAAATTACTATGTAGGGGCAGTGTGAGAAAATTACTATATGGAGGCAGTGTGGAGAAATTACTATATGGAGGCAGTGTGGGGAAATTGCTATATGGGGGCAGTGTGGGGGAAATTACTATGTGGGGGCAGTGTGGGGAAATTACTATATGGGGGCAGTGTGGGGGAAATTACTATATGGGGGCAGTGTGGGGAGAACTACTCTATGGGGCAGTGTGGGGAAATTACTATGAACGAGGGCAGTGTGGGGAAATTACTGTATGGGAGCAGTGTGGGGAAATTACTGTATGAGGGCAGTGTGGGGAAATTACTATATGGGGGCAGTGTGGGTGAAATTACTATATGGGGGCAGTGTGGGGAAATTACTATATGGGGCAGTATGGGGAAATTACTATATGGGGGCAGTGTGGGAAATTACTATATGGGGCAGTGTGGGGAAATTACTATATGGGGGCAGTGTGGGGAAATTACTGTATGGGGGCAGTGTGGGGAAATTACTGTATGGCGGGCAGTGTGGGGAAATTACTGTATGGGGGCAGTGTGGGGGAAATTACTGTATGGGGCAGTGTGGGGGAAATTACTATGTGGGGGCAGTGTGGGCGAAATTACTATTTGGGGGCAGTGTGGGGGAAATTACTATGTGGGGGCAGTGTGGGGGAAATTACTGTATGGGAGCAGTGTGGGGGAAATACTATGTGGGGGCAGTTTGGGGGAAATTACTATGTGGGGGCAGATTACTGTATGGGGCAGTGTGGGGGAAATTACAATGTGGGGGCAGTGTGGGGAAATTACTGTATGGGGGCAGTGTGGGGGAATTACTATGTGGGGGCAGTGTGGGGAAATTACTGTATGGGGCAGTATGGGGAAATTACTATGTGGGGCAGTGTGGGGAAATTACTATGTGGGAGCAGTGTGGGAAATTACTGTATGGGGGCAGTGTGGGAAATTACTATGTGGGGGCAGTGTGGGGAAATTACTATTTGGAGGGCAGTGTGGGGGAAATTACTATGTGGGGGCAGTGTGTGGGAAATTACTTTATGGGAGCAGTGTGGGGGAAATTACCATGTGGGGGCAGTTTGGGGGAAATTACTATGTGGGGGCAGATTACTGTATGGGGCAGTGTGGGGGAAATTACTGTATGGGAGCAGTGTGGGGGAAAGTACTATATGGGGGCAGTGTGGGAGAAATTACTATATGGGGGCAGTGTGAGGGAAATTACTATATGGGGGCAGTGTGAGGGAAATTACTATATGGGGGCAGTGTGGGGGGAAATTACTATGTGGGGCAGTGTGGGGGAAATTACTATGTGGGGGCATTGTGGGGGATGTTGCTTTTGGGGAGGCACTGTAGGGGCTATTCTATTACAGGACATATTAGGGGACATTATTTTTGGGGACACTAATACCTGGAGCACAATATAGGATGTTATTATTACAGGGGGCACTGTAGAAACTATAGGGATCTCTGGGATAGTTTATCAAACTGGTGTAAAATAGTACTAGCTTAGTTGCCCATAGCAACCAATCAGATCTCAAATTTCATTTTTGACAGCTCCTTTGGAAAATGAAAGAAGGAATCTGATTGGCTGCTACGGACAACTAATCCAGTTCTACTTTGTACCAGTTTGATAAATGATTCCATTATGTCTACTGGGGTCACTATTTTTCAGCAGTATAGTACCTGGGGCATTGGGAGCTGCACGGGCACAGTATTGGGGGTGGCAGCAGGATGACCAGGATGGGGGGGTTGATGGAAAAATTGAGAAATCTATTGTGTCTGTGTAATAAACTCTGTAGAGACGAGATATGGCTGAAAGAATTAGTCATGGCGGTCTGGGTCAGACGCAGGAGAAGAGGAAAGAGAAGGTCTACATGACAGGAGATGTCACTGGATGTAAGAGGTATGTGGTGATAACCTTCTGTGTGCAGATAACGTAGTAGATGTTCCCTGCAGTCCTATGTAACAGCCCAGATAACAGTGATAACTTTCTGTGTGCAGATAACGTAGTAGATGTTCCCTGAAGTCCTATGTAACAGCCCAGATAACAATGATAACTTTCTGTGTGCAGATAACGTAGTAGATGTTCCCTGCAGTCCTATGTAACACCCCACATAACACAATAGTTCACTGTCTTATGTGGGGTGTTACATAGGACTGCAGGTAACATCTGTGACATCTGTACTCAGAGAGCTATGAGATGGTGGGAGTCTGACTCCTGGCCCCCTGCCAATCCACTGTTTGAGGAGACTGCGATGGCCCGGTGATCGCCGCAGCCTCTTTGCTCCTTACCTAGCACAGCGCTGTCTGTTTGATAGCACTGTTCTTGGTACTGCAGCTCAGCCCCTATCACTCGGATGGGACAGAGGTTCACCTAAGCCATGTCAACGATGAATGTGATGTCATATGGCCGAGGAACAGACTGTGGCGCTCACAAGGCACCGCAGCCTCTTCATACAGAAACATTTTTAACTAAAATGGAGGGAGGGGCCCAAGTTGGGTAGACAACTTTCGGGCCTTTCATGCACTTAATCCGCCCCTTTGTAAACCTGTGTCCTGAACACGAAGAGAAAGCTTCTGCCAGACACCATTTGGTGGCAGCTTATCTCGAAAAACAAAAAGATCGTCCAGCTGAAATCCAATACCCGATCCTCATCGCCCCTAACATCTGCCATGGGGAGAGTTTAGAACTAATCTCAGCAATCCTTACATTATACCCTTCACTGCTCTAGGCCACCAGGGATCCTTCGCCTAGTTTCACACCTGCGGTGTGAATTCTGGCAGGCTGTTTCGGCAGTCTGTTGGAATTCTCCAGATCTGGCGCTGCCGGATGCCAACGGAATGCCCGCCGGCCCTATTAACCACATGCTGTGATTTGTGTTTGGAAGATTCCCGCCATTGTCTGCCGGAACAGCCCAACGGAAATCACACCGGTGGTGTGAAACTAGCCTTAGCGTATAGCTGAGATTTAGAGAAATCTTAGTATCACAGGGTGACGGAACTGCCTGTCACTTTCCACAGGTCACATTCCTTAATCTATATGTACGTCAGTCTTTTGTATGTATCTTCTGTCCTGGCAAAAATAAACAGGAAAAATAGGTGCAAGACGTCAATGTCAATGCATTATCCAGCTGCTCTGAGCCAGATGTGACACACTTAATAAGAGGTAGGTGCCCATTAACAATTCAGATAATTTAGATGCAGTTCTCACCCCTAGCCCCCAATCAACAAAAAAAAATCACAAATGTCAACCCCTTAGTAGTGATTTCTTTTGTGTTTTGGAAATGTTTCTCATCTTAAGGCTAGGATTGGTGGCTTCTTAGATCCCTGCCATTGCAGTAGGATTTCGGAAAGGTGGTTAAAAGGGTTTTCCAAGATATATCCGGATAGGCCATCCATATCTGATCTGTGGGGGTCCAACACCCACGACTCCCGCTGATCAGCTGTTTGGGAAGGTATTGGCACTTGCAGTACCGCTGCGGTCTTCTCCCTGCTCACCAAGCACAGCAATGGGTCTAAACTTTGCCGAGGCGTGTCGTCACACGGCCTAGGGAAAGCTGAGAGAGGACCACAGTGCTAATGAACGGGCCGATGCCTTTTCAAACAACTGATCAGCAGGGATCCCAGATGTTAGACCACCACTAATCAGTTCAAAAATCTCAGAAAACCCCTTAACCTTCATGCCCACTGCCGTACATTTACGGCGCTTGGCAGGTGTTTAAAGATGGCGCCTGCTCCTGCCCGCTGCAGGCGCCATAGCCACGGGTGGCCATCTGCTTCTATTAGCAGACACCCGCGGCTAAATGTCCGCCACCAGCAGTGATGCCGATCGCAGACATTCAACCCCTCAGATGCTGTGGTCAATCCTGACCACAGGATCTGAGCACCATGAAAACTGAAAGTGAAAGCTTTCGGTTGTTGTCCGGCTCCCCCGTGCGGCGATCGGAGGAGCCGGAGCGTGTATGCAGCATCCCGTGTCTGTATGAATGACATGAGGCTGCTGCATAATATTTCCTATGAAGCCCTTGCCTGTAATAGGGCTCCATAGGAAATTAGTAAAAAAAGGAATGTAAGTGTAAAAAAAAATTTTTAAATTTAAATAAATTTTCAGAAAAAATATAAATATAAAGGAGGAACGTTAAAATAAAACAAAAGTTTATTAGTAGATATCAAGAAAAATAAAAGGGGTCTTAGCCAGAACACCCTATAATACCTAGAATGTCTAGGCACGTATCACTAGTGCGGGATCCCCACCAGGGCAGTGTATGTCTTACGCTACTGTGGGGTTGACTACCAGTGTGAGGGTACCCTAATAAGAGGTCCACTAGCCAATCATAACTATAGTGCTGCTCTGAGTAAGCCTACCTAAGCCGTATGCCTCTATTCCCGAGGAACGGTGTGGAGGCACAAATAAGCCGTCTACCTCTAGTTTAAGGCATGGCGTCTGAGTATGGCGTTCAGGTAACTTGCCTGAGCCGAATGCCTCTAGTATGAGGTACGGCGTATTGCTGGAACCTAGGAAACCTGCCTCAGCCGTACACCTCTAATCTGGGGGGGGGGGGGATTGAGGCTGGGGAAGCTGATGAGGGGCTGGGGGGCTGCGGAGAGGAAGAGGCTGGGGGGCTGCTAAGAGGAAGAGGCTGGGGGCTAACGAGAGGCTGGGGGCTAATGAGAGACTGAGGGGCTAATGAGAGGAAGAGGCTGTGGGCTGATGAGAGGAAGAGACTGGGGGGCTCATAAGAGGATGGGGGCTAATGAGAGGCTGGGGGCTAATGAGAGGAAGAGGCTGGGGGCTGATGAGAGGAAGAGACTGGGGGCTAATGAGAGGCTGGGGGCTAATGAGAGGCTGGGGGCTAATGAGAGGAAGAGGCTTGGGGGCTGATGAGAGGCTGGGGGCTGATGAGAGGAAGAGACTGGGGGCTAATGAGAGGCTGGGGGGCTAATGAGAGGCTGGGGGCTAATGAGAGGAAGAGGCTGGGGCTGATGAAGGCTGGGGGAGCTAATGAGAGGCTGGGGGCTAATGAGAGGAAGAGGCTGGGGGCTGATGAGAGGCTGGGGGCTAATGAGAGGAAGAGGCTGGGGCTGATAAGAGGCTGGGGGATAATGAGAGGAAGAGGCTGAGGGGCTAATGAGAGGCTGGGGGCTGATAAAAGGCTAGGGGGGATAAGGAGAGGCTGGGGGGCTAATGAGAGGAAGAGGCTGGTAGCAAAAAATGAGCCCCCATACAGCTTCGTGCACATAAATACAAAAAAAGTTATAGGGATCAAAATATGGCGACAAAAAAATAAAACAGATTTTTTTTCCCACTTTTTAATTTTTTTACCACTTAAAAACGCAAGAAAAACAATACATATAAGGAATCCCCAGATTCGTACTGACCTGTAGAATAAAAGTAACCGGTCAGTTTTATCATACATCGAACGTCGTAATGAAAAAACCCGTAAAACTGTGGTGGAATCGCTATTTTTTTTTTGCAATTTCACCCCACTTGGAATTTTTTTCCCGCTTCCCACTACATCATATGCAATATTAAATGGTGGCATTAGAAAGTACAACTTGTCCTGCAAAAAACAAGCCCTCATATGGCCATGTGAACCGATAAATAAAAAAGTTATGGCTTTGGAAGGCAGGGAGCGCAAAACAACAAAAACACAAAAAAAACAAAAACTTCTGGGCTTGAAAGGGTTAATTAAAGGTCGACCTATGGTTTGTTATGGGAAGATCCTTTCAGGTTTGGTTGTAAAAGGGCTGCGTTGGCCGGGAATCGAACCCGGGTCAACTGCTTGGAAGGCAGCTATGCTCACCACTATACCACCAACGCCTGCATGTTAGGTCTGGCTGCTGTTCTGCAGAGGATCCCAGATCCCTCCTCCCCTCTCCACGTTCTTCAGGACTAAAACGCCTTCAGGGTGTCAGTCAGAGCCAAGTGTCTAATGTGCGCGATCTGTGCCAGGGTTTATCAGAGCAGCGATGTCAGCTCCCGCCTGCATATCGCTCACTGTGGCCTCACAGTGAGATCCATTCACCCCTGAGCAGTATACGAGGAGGGTGCAGATTCCAAAGCACGGCAGACGCCCTGAAACCTAGGAGCCTACTAAACGTGAAGACAAAAGGGAAATTACAAAAGTATAGAAAAAAATATATTTTTCAAAGGGTCAGTAAAAAATGGGGATGCAACATGGGCAGTACCCGTATTTTTGCGGATCCGCAGTTTACAGTACCAGTAAAGAGGACGAGAGGTTGGCAAGTCTCATCCACATGCCGCTAAAAATTGAAGTGACCGGGGAAAAGAGCAGCAGCGACACCGCAGAAAAGTGAGTTCTCCTTTTTCTTTTTTATGCTAAGCGGGGGACCAGTCCAGACCAAAGAGGTTGTCAGCTCCAAGGCCAGAGAACCCCTTTAATAAGGCATTTGGACCGAGGATATCCAATCAGTAAATTAACGTATTTACGTAATATCCTCAGTCGGGAATAGAAAAATCCAAAGTGGTTGAATTTCTGTAGGTGGACAGAGATAAAAAAAGTAGACAGATATCAGACAGACATACACTGAGACCGTGTGGGGGGATGGGTAAAAAAATAGACTCATTGAATCATAGACAGACAGATATGAGATACCGTATTTTTTCCACCAAAGAAATGTCAGTGCGTCTTATGGGAAGAATACTAAAGAGTGCTTCCATTATGGTAGTAGGAGCGGTAAATGTAGCTCTCCCCGTGCTCTGTACTCATCGCTTCCTGGTCTTCCTCAGCCACTCGCTGTGCCGGCTGTTTTGGTTTCACTCGCTGTGTTGTGACTGTGCACAGCGGGAGGACGTCGGCGCGCTGTGACATTACGCTGTGTGTGTCGGGTCACGGCACAGTGTGGCAGGAAGAATTTGAAGAGTGTAGATGTGAGGAGCGGCGTTGGTGTTCCTGAGCAGGAGAGGTAAGTTCATAGTTTTTTAATGTCTGCTCTGAGCCGAGGGGTCTGATCTAAGGTCTGCTTGGGGGTCTGAATAGGGGGGGTCTTATTCACATTGAGCTTGTGATCTGAGGTCTGCTTGGGGGTCTGAATAGGGGGGTCTTATTCACATTGAAGTTATTATCTGAGGTCTGCTTGGGGGTCTGAATAGGGGGTCTTATTCCCATTGAGCTTGTGATCTGAGGTCTGCTTGGGGGTCTGAATAGGTGGGGTCTTATTCACATTGAGCTTGTGATCTGAGGTCTGCTTGGGGGTCTGAATAGGGGGTCTTATTCACATTGAGGTTATTATCTGAGGTCTGCTTGGGGGTCTGAATAGGGGGGTCTTATTCACATTGAGTTTGTGATCTGAGGTCTGCTTGGGGGTCTGAATAGGGGGTCTTATTCACATTGAGGTTATTATCTGAGGTCTGATTGGGGGTCTGAATAGGGGGGGTCTTATTCACATTGAGCTTGTGATCTGAGGTCTGCTTGGGGGTCTGAATAGGGGGGTCTTATTCACATTGAGGTTATTATCTGAGGTCTGCTTGGGGGTCTGAATAGGGGGTCTTATTCACATTGAGGTTATTATCTGAGGTCTGCTTGGGGGTCTGAATAGGGGGTCTTATTCCACATTGAGCTTGTGATCTGAGGTCTGCTTGGGGGTCTGAATAGGGGGGTCTTATTCACATTGAGGTTATTATCTGAGGTCTGCTTGGGGGTCTGAATAGGGGGGTCTTATTCACATTGAGGTTATTATCTTAGGTCTGCTTGGGGGTCTGAATAGGGGGGGTCTTATTCACATTGAGGTTATTATCTGAGGTCTGCTTGGGGGTCTGAATAGGGGGGGTCTTATTCACATTGAGCTTGTGATCTGAGGTCTGCTTGGGGGTCTGAATAGGGGGGGTCTTATTCACATTGAGGTTATTATCTGAGGTCTGCCTGGGGGTCTTATTAACATTTGGGGTCTGATCTGATAAAAAATATGTATTATTTTCCTCCTTTAAAACCTAGGTGTGTCTTATAGAGCGAAAAATATGGTAGGTTGATAGATAGATAGATAGATAGATAGATAGATAGACAGACAGACAGACAGACATTTAAGGCTGTATTACACTGGCAGATTTTCTTCCAGAAGATCGCTAATGAACATTGGTAGTAATACTCATTAGCGACCATCTGTCGGTGTAATACTTTGTGCTGTCTAATCACGATCTGCTGCATTCAAACAACTCCAGAGTCAATTTCCAGTAACAAAAAAGTCTATGTGGTATAATAACTTCCAAAAATCAATTACTAAATCAAGAACCTCTTAATGGTTGGGGAAGTTTTAGAAATAAAATATAACTTTTAATAGCGCAATTAAAATTCTGGGTTTGACTAGCTATCCAAAGGGCAAGTCTTATCATTGAGCGGTATCTGGGAAGTCTGCTTGGGGGTCTGGAATAGGGGGCCCTGTCTACATTGAGATATTATTCAGGTCTGCTTGGGGGTCTTATTAACATTTGGGGTCTGATCTGATAAAAAATATGTATTATTTTCCTCCTTTAAAACCTAGGTGTGTCTTATAGAGCGAAAATTATGGTAGGTTGATAGATTGGTAGGGGAGCAAGGGTTACCCTGCCTATCGACATGGAGCACCCGCCCTGAAAGGGGCAACCCCGTCTGGATACCTGTCCCTAGTGCGGGTGGAATCCCTAACAAGCCCTGCAGAATATTCCCTATAAATCTACAGGATATCCTCAAGGTGCCACGTTTCATGCAATACTCATCAGGGGAATTATTCCATAAACTGGGTGCATCAAGCTGGGTACATCAGAAGCTGGGTAAATTAAACTGAGTACCTGAAGGATAAATGATCCTATAATAGAAGAGATGTAAAAAGGATTCAGGGAATAGGAAAAAATGCATAAAGGGGACAAAGGACGGAGAATTAATATCAGCCATGAGAAGGAGTCCTACCGTAAACAGAGTAGAATAAGGGGTGAAATCCAAGTGTGGTTCCAAACCCCATAATCCAACTAGCCCATCAGTGGTATGGGGCTAGAGGTTAGGCTTTTATTCAAAGAATATGATCCAACCCCAGTGTGTGCGGGGAATAACGTCCAGGGTGCCAGAGTATGGCTCCCAGAGCTGGAATTTAAATGCGGCTATGCGTGCTCAAACTGCCTTCCGGGCCGCCCATTGGGTCAGTTGACCAGCCACATGATCAGAGGCCGGCCCTCATCCGAGAGGCATGGCTCAGATGGAACGCAACGGACGCACCAGTTGAGCACACAGCAGGTCAGGTAACCAAGGCGCGCGCCCACAGGAAGGAAACTAACTACACTAAAGGTTTGGACCCTTTTTAAAACTTGAAACCCAAGAGCACCAAGATGCCGCCGCCTATTGGCGAGATCTTTTGTACTGATGTTTTTCTTGATTTGGTCACTGCACATATTGAGGAACTAAACCTTTCCTCCCATTATCATAATTGCGATCCATCCATGACTGCTGCAATTTCCCACCTTGAGCAAGGAGGAAATACAGTAGTCACAGATAGTGATCAATATAGGATCATGTGTGAATGACTCCTCAAAGATCGGACACCTAATGAGATCCTGCGTAATAATCCTTAAACAGGAACTTAAGAGTCTTTTAGACGATGCAAAACAGCAACATCTTATTACTCAGGATGAATTAGAATTTTTGTTTCCCCCTTCCCGAGTATGTCAACCTTTTACTGCTTGCCTAAACTGCACAAAGCGGTGTCATCCCTTAAAGGCGCCCCCATAGTTTCGGGAGTGGGCAACCTCTGTCAAGACCTGGGAATTTATATAGACTAGATCTTAGCCCCTTTGGTATCGGCTTTGCCGTCCTTCACCAGGGGTACCACTGAGTTACTGAAATGCCTAAAGGGGCTACATATAGACTCTGACCATTTATTGGCCAGTATTGACGTAGATGCATTGTATTCCAGCATTCCACATGATCTGGGCATCCAAGCTGTGGACTATTTCCTACAGACTAGAGGTTGCCAATATCATGCCCATAGACAGTTTGTCCTTCGCATTCTTTAATTCACCCTCACTAGAAAAAAAATTTCATTCAACAACAAGTTTTACCACCAGCTCAGGGGCACTGCGATGGGGAGTCCTTGTGCCCCATCATATGCAAATTTGTTCCTGGGCTGGTGGGAACCCACACATGTTTTTGGTGATGAATGCGGGGGACCTCTTGAATCAGTTGGCCTGCGCCGAGGATCCGGCAGTCCGCACCTGCGCACTGGTTTCCCGATTACTGGCACAAGCATCGGGGTATCCTGTGCGCAGGCGCGGGCCTATACAGCGATACTCCTGCAAGCGCTGCATCGGAGGGCTGTTCGGCGCGGACTGCCGGATTCTCGGCGCAGTCGCGGGATTTGGCTACTTGAGGAGGAGGACAAGCAGAAGACACTGGGCGGGCCGTCTGGGTGAAAGGGGGCGTGGACAGTTAGGAAGATGAGCGCGCGGCCTGGGCACCGGCCGTTGTGACGCCGCCCCTAGGCACCTTCAGCTGTGATTGACAGCTGCAATAAAAGATTTTGAAGATAGGTAAGCAGTACAGCAATAGGGTAAGAGGCTTTTTAATGGGGGGGGGGGGGCAATTTAGCACAGGAAGATGTGAGTGATGAAAAATGTGGTTTGGGGGTGAAATCAGCTTTACAGGCTGATCGTACTTCCCTGCTTACGCCTAAACCTGACTGTGACCCTGAGAACCGAATCATCCGTCTTATCACTACCTTTAATGAGGCCGCCAAGCCTGTACGTGAAATTGTGGATAAATATTGGCTCATCCTAACTATGGATCCAGACTTGAAGGACATCATAGGTGACTATCCACATATCATGTATAGGCGAGGCAGGAGTTTACAGGATAGATTGGTGCATAGCTAATTTACTCCTACAGTGGAGTCAGGGAAGAATTGGCTCCGGACTAAAACCCAAGGATGTTACAAAGGCAGTGGGTGAAACATTCCGGAGCAATGTAACAGGGAAGGAATATACCATCCGTCACTTTATTAACAGTAAATCCCGGGGTGTTATATACAAGCTTACATGTGAGTGTGGTAAGGAGTATATCGGCAAGACCATTCGCGAATTTCGAAGGAGTGTGGGTGAGCACCTAAAAGATGTCGCTAATCATCATTTTTTTAAAGTAGTAAAACAAAATAAAAACGATACAAATCTGGTATCGCTGTATTCATATTGACCCGCAGCATTAATCTCATTTACTTTTAAGAATTCAGATAAGGCCTTTTTAAAACCGTCCACTGTTCCTGCTGTGACCACAGATCTCCCACCACCCCCACCAATCAGCTGTTTGAAGAGTTAGCGGCACTCATGCAAACGCTACGCCCTCTTCAAAGTGACCTGCGTCTCGTTTGTAGAAGCATACCTTCAGAATGCGTGCCAACATAACCTCTGTCAGAGGGATACCTATTTAAAGGAGTTGTACATAATTAGAAAAACCTGGCTGTTTTTTTTTTTCTCCGGAAACAGCGCCACACCTGTCTACAGGCCATATCTGGTATTGCAGGGCGTCCTCATTTAAGTAAATGGGACTGAACTACAATACCACATGCAACCTGCCGACAAGTGTGGTGCTCTTTCTAGAGCCATCTTTTTCTAATCATGGACATCTCCTTTATTTCTCCTCCCCTACCATCCTCCTCTTCATTTTCCTCTTGTTCTTATTTATGATACAAACTCTGCACTGACTGTACCTTCACCGCATGGACTTTTCTCAATGCGGGGCCATCCTGCCACAAATCTGCTGCTCCAACGCAAAGAAAAAATGTGGAGGGGAGTAATATTGACTTCCTTTCCAATAGAGCCAAGACGACTGCCTACTGTGCCGAATTCCTACTTATTCTAACTTACACTCTCTCTGTTTTGCAAAAGATAGTTGAGGTGTAGGACAATTTAGATACTAGTAAGAGAAAAAGAACTCGTAGTCGGCAGGATTTGAACCTGCGCGGGGAGACCCCAATGGATTTCTAGTCCATCGCCTTAACCACTCGGCCACGACTACTTCTTGACATAAGGTGGTGTCGGAATTTCAGGAATTATTACAATCTACTATTATGTAGTTGGTCCAGGCCGTAAATCAGGTGGAGAAAATAGTAGAAAAATCCAGGGGGAATAAAAATGCCAGGATAGATGGTTTTTGTTGACCTTGTATCACATTTTTTTAAATGATCAAAAACAGCAAACATTATATATCTTTCTCATCATAATTGTACTTACCTGCAAAATACACTTTATGTATTATTTTTACCGTAAAGATAAAACCCCAAATTGTAAAATTTCACAATGCATTAAAGGGATCCTTTTCTGCAGATGCACCAGTAGTGGCCAGACCCGCCGTCTAACTCATAATTGATCCCTGCAGTTGGGATCCAGCTCTGTCGCTCCACCTTGCACGCTCAGGTCTCCACACATCAACTTTCATTTTGATGTCGGTTATGTGGCCGCTCAGGCAGGGCCAATGACTGGCTGCAGCAGTGAAGTCTCACCCATTCATGTGACCTGCGTCAAACTGGATGTTGACAATGAGAAACGGAAGGTCTGCGGCACTGGAGGTGGAGAGATGGAGCCGGAACCCAGCAGCGGGGTTCAGGCAAGGGCTCATGCACAAGAACGTGTGCGGCCCGTGCCCGTATTGTGGCGCGCAAACAGGGTTTCACTTGAATGGTTTCGCTATCCTCAAGATATGGAGCGGTGTGGAGCGGAAGCACTTCGAAAAAATTGTGGAGCGGAAGCACCATGAAAAAATTGAACGTGCTCAGAACAGAATATTCAAGTGAATGGGTTCTCATCCGCAAATGGCGGCCACACAGCAGGTGCCCGTGCATTGCAGACTACAGTTTGAGGTCCGCGGCACGGGCGTACATGAGTCCTAACTAAGATTTCCTCCACAGGTCCTGCCACATTGGGGATCTGCAAAAAATGTCCCCAGGGCTAAACAACCCCTTTGAATTGTAGCATTAAGGCTACGTTCACACGACGACAATTGTCGCGCGAGAAAAAGTCGCACTATTTTCACGCGACAATTTTTATAATGGGAGTCTATGGTGTCGCAGTGCGACATGCGACATGCTGCGACTGCGACACGACAGTCGGAAAAAATCCATCCGGGATGGATTTTTTGCGACTGTTGTGTCGCAGTCACAACATGTCACATGTTGCACGTGCGACACCACCATAGACTCCCATTATAAAAATTGTCGCGCGACATTAATGTGACATCAATGTCGCGCTACAAATGTTGCAGTGTAGTGGTTCCCAAATTGTCGTGTGAACGTAGCCTAAAACACTTGCCAAGAAAAAGCCCCTTGTCAATGACATTTCTATTTTTTTTGCCCTGTTTTAGTATTTTGTCAGTAAAGAAAATTATATTGACTTCTCCTGCCGAAGAGCCTCTATTAGAATAATTACGGCCCCAAAGCAGGTGGGTTCAAAATTGTCATTGTAAGCCGGCAGGCAAAGGGTTATCACTCTCGAATAATGATGACATGTTCTGTGGTGTTGTACGTTTCAGGAAAAAGTTACAAGTGACAGCAGGGTTAGATCCTGTATGGAGACCTCCGGATCTCACAGCAGAGCAGATCCTTTCACATGGGACTTCCAGGACAGGAAGTGACCTCAGCTCTGCCGCCCTCCCCCCTCTCATTGTTGTCCTCTGCTGTGGAAGGAGCACACATTTCTCAGATCAGCATGAGCCTTGTTAACAAGCGCAGGGCCAGGGCGGCGATTGCCATCGCTATGATCCATCACTGCATGCAGAAGAAGAAGAAGAAGCGAAAGAAGAGAGCATACTGGAGCAAAGATTATCTGCAGGTCCGAGACTGCTCCACAAGCTCCACGCTATACCCGGAGATGAAAGATAACAACCCCAATGACTTCAGAGACTTCTTACGGATGTCCGACGCCACCTTTAACTACCTCCTGCGTGTTGTCACACCTCTTATCCAAAAACAAGACACCTGCATGAGAAAGTCCATCTCGGCCGAGCAGAGGCTAGTAGCCACGCTTCGATTCCTGGCCACCGGCAGATCCTTCGAGGACCTGAAATTTTCGACTGCCATCTCACCACAGGCTCTGGGTGTCATCATCCCAGAGACCTGCAATGCCATTGTCCAGATGCTGAAAGGACGGTACTTACAGGTGTGTTGTCTCCTGACTTTCTATCAGGTGCAGCTAGTGGTAAAGTGTATATAAGGTGCCATGGAAATTTTAGTAGGACTCCCTTCTAAATTTTACTATGTTCACCGTTACTTTCTAGATTTTTTGTTCTGTGACATCACTAAATTATTCATTCATTTATATATGTGCATTATACTTGTATGTGACGTCACTGTGTGCATTATTTCATTCAGTGTTGTGACATCACTGAGTAAAGTCTCCCTGTACTGTGACATCGCTGTAAGTATTATGCCAATATTGAGACACTAATGTGTGCACTATCCCTGTGGTAGAATTTCACTATGTACATTATTCCTCTGTATTAAATCCCTGTGTGCACTATCCCTGTACTGTGACATCACTATGTGCATTATCCCTACACTTATCCTTGAGGATTAGGGAGACCAATCATAAACTTTTCTGAAAATGTTGCTAAAAGTGGTCCTATAGAGTGGACCCCCATGGTTATGCCCCTGATCAGAGGGATGTTTTGTGTATGTATGTTCAGCATCGGAATTAATTTCTTGTGTCCACGCTCTGGGTATACAGACCTGTTCACATCTACCTAAAGGGATATTCCAAATACAACAAGTTATCCCCTATCCACAGGAGAATGGTGGCCCCCATACCCTGAGGAGCACCCTGAAATGGATGGAACGGCTGGTCAGAGAAGAGCGCCGCCGCTCCATTAGTTTCTAGGCAGCTGATTTCTGCTCTTAGCTATGCCCATCAGATCTTCTGCTACTCTGATTGGCCAGTCTGACCCTGTATATGTTTACTAGCAGAGTTCAATACAGAGGAACCCATATTGCATGTGGCTAATAAGGTTTAGTATGGCCCCCAAACTACAACTCCTTGTATATTCTATTCACGTCTAGGGTACTGAGGGGTCAGTCAAGACTGAAGTCAGGGACAGGCCAAGGTCAAGACAGGCAGAGTATGTGAATTCCAGAAACCAGTCCAAGGTCAGGGCAGGCAGCAAGGGTGAATATCCAGGATATGGTCAGAAGTTGGTACATAGGAAGACAAAATACAGCACACTACAGGATTCTAGTTCACTATGAATGTATTGCTCAGGCACTTTCCTGCAGGGGAAGATGCCTTAAGATCCTCAATATGAAGAGTAGGATGCACGTGCGCTGGCCCATTTAAAGCCAGGGGCAGCACGTGCCCCACCAGGCAGATAGAGAGAGGCTGAGCTGGCAAGCAAGCCAAAGCCTGTGTGGAGGAACAGGTAGGTAGGTAGGTACCCTTTTGGCTGGGACCACCGGAAAGAAGAGAAGAGTGGGAGGCGGGTCTGTGCCGCCAGGACAGAGGCAGGGGAACAAGGCTGCTTTTTATATGGGGCAATGATCTGGAAGGAAAATTCCTATGAACATTGGTTTGACAAATTTTCTGTCCCTGGCTATATTTTTAAGTATTGTAGCGACGTGTAAGAGTTTTTTCTGCATGTAACACCCAGACCCCCTGCGGTTCTAACAGCAAAAACTTTATTATGGATCTCTATGGCATGTGGAAGGTTCTGGTATTACTTCCAGATTACACACACTTAACCTAAATACATTCGAAACATAAAAAAAGAAATATAATCTATTACTTTGTTCTATTCCAGTTCCCTACAAAACCCGAACAATGGAAAAAAGTTGCAAAACAGTTTGAAGACTTCTGGAACTTCCCGAACTGTGGAGGAGCTATAGGTGGCAGACATGTTCGAATCAACCCTCCTCCACACAGCGGCTCCTTCTACTACAACTACAAGGGATTCTTTAGTATTGTGCTTATAGCCATTGTCAATGCTGAACATGAGTTTATTATGATTGACGTGGGCAAAAATGGAAGGATGTCTGATGGGGGAGTCATCGAACAAACCCACTTCTACCATAAACTAAAGGAGAACATGTTGAATCTACCCGCCACTAGTGAGACTAAAGAGAATCTTAACTTTGTGTTTGTGACAGATGATTCCTTTGCACTACATGAACACCTACTGACACCTTTTCCACAAAAAGGAATAGTAGAGCAAAAGAAGATATTCAACTATCGACTTTCTAGGGCCAACCGAGTGGTAGAAAATGCCTTTGGTCTTCTATTAAGCCGATTCCGAATCTTTCACACAACAATTAACTTGTCACCTTACAAGATAGAGCTTGTTGTTATGGCTTGTTGCTTGCTCCATAATTATTTGAGACGGAATGATAGTACAGAATACGCACCTGCAAGCTTGTTGGACCGGGAGAACCCCGATGATGGCTCTGTTATCCCGGGTGAATGGAGGTCTGGATCTCCTGGACTCTTCCCATTACAACCTATTCAACCACAGAAGCCAAATGGTGATGCTAAAAGAAATAGGGATCGATATATGGAATATTTTAATGGACTCGGCGCTGTGGCTTGGCAGAATGAGATGGTCTAGCACATAGTTTCTAGAGAGACAAATTCTCCTGAGAATATGCTATGGTTGAGCCTTCATTACAGGGGGACACTGCCCGTGACTGTATTATAAGTTATTATAGTGTTTATCTTTTGATAAATAAACTTAAAATGTATCTGTTTATAATCTGAATCTTATAATTTATCCCTCCATCGGCAGACATGACTGGATATTTTGGTCTTTCTCATTGTAAGAGTCTGGCTCCACACTGGACTTGCAGCTTTGTGACATGGAGACTTGGGGAATAAAAGTTCTGGCATATTTTAGCATGGGGGATGAATGATTATTACTGCGATAATTCATCCCTCATACGTTTACATTATATTGGCAGCACATCCTCTTTTTACTCAGAGAGACATCTGCCGACCAGCAACCATTTTTGTGCACTTATAAGCAATCCGATCCGACAACAAAGGAGCCAAGAGAGGGACCCAAGTTACCTCTGTGGAGTAAGGTACAATACAGAATTTAGACAGCATTGAATAGGATAACGTACAAATCACCGCAAAGAAATACTAAGAAACTAAGTTTTGAATAACGTCTTTAAAAACATAATTTTGGTCATAATAATTGTAAAAAGCAAACCCCTAGAGAATAAATATTAGAAATAAATATTACAGGAAAAAAGCAGCTTTGCATCAGACACCTTGGTATGGCAGTGTAGTAGAACAAGTAACGAAAGATATTTCGTCACGTGTTCCATCTTACTTACTTTTGCTGCTCAGGATTATTAACCCAATAAAGCCACCGGGAAGTTGGGATTAGCTATTGGGCCCTTAAGGCAATCTCTGCTTACAAGCAGAGCACCCACCCTGAAAGGTGCAACCCTACTTCTCGGTGGCTAAACCCTTAGACTGTCACCGCCAAGACCCTGATGAATCTTCAATTACTTTTTTGAAGCAGTCACAATGTTTCCCCAATTGTGATATGTGCTTTTCCAGGGGACTATTGTCACCTCCAGTTCTGTGAGAAGGTCAGACAGACGTTCTTCCCTACCTTTTGTATGACGTTCTTTGTTTTGGTTTCACTTTGTCAGCTCCTTTCCTTCTGCCAGGTGTCACTTATTTAGACTAATCGTCTTCCTTTATATTCCCTCCCATACTGCCTCACTTTACGGTTTATACTACTTCCTGGATGAAGTGTTCACTGCTGGAGGCTGCTGCTGCTGTTTGCTCAGATAAGTCTTTTCCCTTTATTGTGTTTCCTTGCTGGCTTGATTCTAGGTGACCCTGACTCCCTCCGTATTCAGTGCAGGGAGCCGGTGGTCGTGTCCCCTCACTATTATAGGGTTTTCAGGTGTCACACAGTCTTAGGTACGTGGGCATGCAATCGTCTACCATTGAGGCTTTTGCATGTGTAGCAGTTAGGGAAAGCTCTTAGGGTTTTAAAGGGCTCACCTATTTGCTCCTTAGTTTTGGATCAAGCCAGTCAGTCGTTTATTTATAAGTTCCAGCTATCTGCAACATAATCCGTGACATTATAAACCGCCATACCGTCTTAAGCATGGATCCGGTTTCAGCCTTGATTGACCGTATGCAAGGTCTTTCTCTGGAGGTAGCAGACCTCCGTAAAACTGTGTCTCAGTTTCAGGTTACTGGTTCTGCTGGTGTTCATGGAGTTTGTTCCGAGCCTAAGATCTCGCTTCCGGATACGTTCTCTGGGGGTAGTGAGAATTTTGTTCGCTTTAATGAGGCTTGCAAACTCCATTTTCGCTTAAGTCCTCATTCCTCTGGTGATGAGGTGCAGAGGGTGGGGATCATCATCTCGATGCTCGGGGATAACGCTCAGTTTTGGGCCTTTTTGCTGCCGGTGGGGGAATGCCCCCTCCGATCGGTGGATGAATTTTTTGAAGCCCTGGGGCAGATATATGATGACCCAGGTCGTATTGCTCTGGCTGAATCTAAACTGCGCCTTTTATGCTAGGGTAAACAGTCCGCAGAGATATATTGTTCTGAATTTCGGAGGTGGGCAGCTGATACTGGTTGGAATGATGCTGCACTCCGAAGTCAATTTTGCCATGGTCTTTCTGAAAGATTGAAAGATGCATTTGCTTTTCATGAGAGACCAGTATCGTTAGAGACTGCTATGTCTCTAGCTGTTCGTATTGACAGGCGCTTTAGAGAGAGAGAGGAGACAACTCTTTCATGTCATATTCAGTCCAAGGACAGTGGGGCTGTCTCATTCAGTGCGCAAGTGTCTCAGTCTGTCTCGATCCCCTCTGAGAAGGAGGCCATGCAGCTGGGTTTGGTTGCCTCTCATACTAGAGGATTCAGCTCTCAGAGGAGGGCTTGTTTTTGTTGTGGCGGAATAAATTATTTGGCTAATCTTTGCCCCTCTAGGAGGTTCATGGGGTATTCTGAGGGTAATAAAAAGAAAAAGATAAAAAACCCTCTAAAAACTTTCCATTTGCTACTATTGGCAAGGTTGATGCGGAAATTGAAGATTTGCCATTTGCTTGTAGTTCCCGTTTTCTCCTACCTGCCAGGGTGGCGCTAGACAGCAAGAACATTGATTGTGAGATTTTTGTAGATAGTGGAGCAGCTGTCAATCTCATTGATAATCAATTTGTAACACCGCATGGCTTTCAGGTGTGCACTTTGGAAAAGGCTATACCTGTTTTTGCTATAGATTCCGCTCCACTTTCTCAGAGATCGTTAAAGGGCATAGTTCACAATATCCGTTTGACTGTGGGTGACACTCATGTTCACGATGTGTCATGTTTTGTCTTGAGTGGATTACCTACTCCTCTAGTGTTGGGGGTATCCTTGCTCACTAAACATAACCCCACCATTGATTGGCAAGCAAGGCAAATAAATGGAGTGAGTTTTGCAGAAAGAATTGCCTCACTGCAACTCTCGCAGAGGTTTCTACCAAGACTGTACCTTCTTTTCTCTCGGCATTTTCTGATGTGTTTTCCGAGAGTGGTGTCCAGGACTTGTCCCCTCACCGGGAGTACGACCTGAGAGAGCAGCCATGCGTACTTATATCTCTGAAAGCCTGAGAAAGGGACATATCAGACCCTCGAAGTCACCTGTTGCTACTGGGGTTTTTTTTGTTAAGAAAAAAGACGCTTCTTTTAGACCTTGTCTGGATTTCAGTTCGTGACCCCTATCCGCTTCCTCTGATCCCGGACCTGTTTAACCAGATTGTTGGGGCTAAAGTTTTTTCTAACCTGGATTTGAGAGGGGCATACAACCTAGTCAGGGTCAAGGAAGGGGACGAATGGAAGACGGCCTTCAATACCCCTGATGGTCATTTAGAAAATTTGGTTATGCCCTTTGGTTTGATGAATGCTCCGGCTGTCTTCCAACACTTTGTGAATAGCATTTTTTTGTCATTTAATGGGGAAACTTGTACTGGTGTATCTAGATGACATTTTGATTTTTTCTCCTGATTTCAAGACTCGGGACCACCTATGTCAGGTCTTGCTGATTCTGCGGGAGAATAAATTGTACGTTAAACTGGAAAAATGTGTGTTTGCGGTTCCGGAGATTCAATTTCTTGGTTTTCTTCTCTCCGCTTCTGGTTTTCGGATGGACCCTGAGAAGGTCCGCGCTGTGCTTGATTGGGAACTTCCTGAGAATCAGAAGGCGCTGATGTGGTTTTTGGGTTTTGCTAACTATTACAGAAAATTCATTTTTAATTATTCGTCTGTTGTTAAGCCACTCACTGATATGACTAAAAAGGGGGTGGATTTTTCCTCGTGGTCGGAAGGTGCTCCTTTTCTAGCCTTTTCTAGTATTAAAGAGTGTTTTGCTTCCGCTCCCATTTTGGAACAACCTGATGTCTCTCTACCTTTTATTGTTGAGGTGGATGCCTTTGAGGTGGGGGTGGGCGTGGTCTTATCTCAGGGTCCCTCTACTGCTAAATGGCGACCGTGTGCCTTTTTCTCAAAAAAGCTCTCAGCCGCAGAGAGAAATTACGATGTGGGAAATAGGGAGTTGTTGGCACCATTGGTTAGAGGGAGCCAGACACCCTATTACCGTGTTTACCGACCATAAGAATCTGGCCTACTTGGAATCGGCCAAGCGTCTGAACCGGAGACAGGCCAGATGGTCCTTGT
Organism: Bufotes viridis; assembly: GCA_033119425.1. Lineage (NCBI taxonomy): Eukaryota > Metazoa > Chordata > Amphibia > Anura > Bufonidae > Bufotes > Bufotes viridis. The sequence continues at coordinate 17,859,685 of CM065592.1, read as the reverse complement.
TCTTTTCTAGGTTTAATTTTGTTGTTACGTTCCACCCTGGGGTTAAAAATGTGAAGGCGGGTGCCCTGTCATGTTGTTTTCAGGGAGGGGGGAACTTTGAAGACCCGGGTCCCATTCGCTGATGGGGTGGTCATCTCTGCTCTTTATCCTGATTTGGAGGCAGAGGTTCAGGCAGAGGCTCCTGATCATTGTCCTCCTGGGAGGTTATTTGTGCCTCTCGCTTTACGACACAAGGTTTTTAAGGAGCACCACGATACTGTCCTTGCTGGGCATCTGGGGAGTAGAGCCACAGTGGATCTCATTGCTCGGAGATTCTGGTGGCCGGCTCTTCGTAAGAAGCTTGAGGGTTTTGTGGTAGCCTACGAGACCTACGCTCGTGCCAAGGTCCCTCATTCATGGCCATCAGGATCTCTCCTCCCATTACCCATTCCTTCCCGTCCTTGGACACATCTGTCCATGGACTTCATTACGGACTTGCCTCGTTCCTCGGGGAAGACTGTGATTCTGGTGGTAATGGACTGTTTTAGCAAAATGGCGCATTTCATTCCTTTTCCTGGGTTACCTAATGCTAAGACGCTGGCGCAAGCGTTTGTTAATCATATTGTTAAATTGCATGGCATTCCTTCAGACATCGTTTCTGATAGGGCCACACAATTTGTTTCCAGATTCTGGAAGGCCTTTTGTTCTCGCTTGGGGGTTCGGTTGTCATTCTCTTCTGCTTTTCACCCGCAGTCGAATGGTCAGACCGAACGCGTCAATCAGAATCTGGAGACATATCTGCGCTGTTTTGTGGCGGAGAATCAGGAGGATTGGTATTCTTTTTTGTCCCTTGCTGAGTTTGCTTTAACTACTACAGGACCGCCTAATGCAGGGATGCGTCCTGCGGGCGGTCCTGTAGCTCTGAGACGACGCGTCGGCGCGTCATCTCGTGAGAGCCGAGATTTCCTGTGAACGCGCGCGCACAGAGAAGCGCGGCACGGCAGTTCGGCTACAGCCTCCCAGCGATGATCCATCGCTGGCCGGCTGTAGATGCGAATAAAATCGCATCAAACAGCTATATCAGACGCTGTTTTGTGAACAGCGTCTGATATACCTGCTACCTGGTCCTCTGGTGGTCCCATTTGCTGGGATCGACCACCAGAGGACCAGGTAACACAGTAAAGTTGCACCAAACACTACACTAACCCCCCCCCCCACCCCACCCCTCACCTATTAACCCCTTGATCACCCCATCTAGACCCCCTGATCACCCCCCTGTCATTGATCACACCCCTTGTAAGGCTCCATTCAGACGTCCATATGTGTTTTGCGGATCCGTGGATTCGCGGATCCGTGGATTCACGGATCCGTGGATCCGATCCGCGGATCCTCAAAGCACGGACACCAACAATGTGCTTTCCGCATTTTGCAGATCCGCACATTGCCAGAACTATATAGAAAATGCTTCTTCTTGTCCGCAATTGCAGACAAGAATAGGACATGTTCTATATTTTTGCGGAACGGAAGTGCAGACCCGGAAGCGCGGATCCGTAATTCCGGATCCAAGCGGGACAAAGTCTGTCCCCATAGAAATGAATGGGTCCGCAATTCCGTTCCGCAAACAGAATTTCGGACGTGTGAATGAGGCATAAGGGTCCCTTATCACCGCCAGTTAGTTAGCTACTTGTTAGGTAGTTAGCGCCCAGCCCACCGCACCGCAGTCACTGATTTTGGCAGAGATTTTTTCATCCACATTGACCGATGCGAATGAAAAAATCTGTGCCGTTCATTTTTTTTTTTTTTCAGCGCAGAGGCTGAACGGAAAAAAAAAATCTCATTACCCGTATGCTCAATATACGGAGAATCGCAGAAACTCCTAATTCTGGCCATACGTGTAATGATTGCGGAGACCCTCAAATGCCAGGGCAGTACAAACACCTCACATGTGACCCCATTTTAGAAAGAAGACACCCCAAGGTATTCCGTGAGGGGTATGGCGAGTTCATGCAAAATTTTATTTTTTGTCACAAGTTAGTGGAATATGAGACTGTAAAAAAAAAAAAAAATCAATTTCCGCTAACTTGTGCCAATTTTTTTTTTTTCTGTTAACTCGCCATACCCCTCACAGAATACCTTGGGGTGTCTTCTTTCCACAATGGGGTCACTTGTGGGGTATTTATACTGCCCTGGCATTTTAGGGGTCCTAAAGCGTGAGAATCCAAATGCGTAAAAATGGCCTGTGAAATCCTAAAGGTACTCATTGGTTTTAGGGCCCCTTTGCGCATCTTGGCTGCAAAAAAGTGTCACACATGTGGTATCGCCGTACTCAGGAGAAGTAGGGCAATGTGTTTTGGGGTGTATTTTTACATATACCCATGCTGGGTGTGAGAAATATCGCTGTAAACGACAACTTTTTAAATTTTTTATTCAAAGTTGTAAATTTACAGAGATATTTCTCTCACCCAGCATGGGTATATGTAAAATACACCTCAAACACATCGCCTACTTCTCCTGAGTACTGGCGATGCACATGTGTGACACTTTGCAGCCAAGATGCAAAGAGACTAAATCCAACGAGTACCTTTTAGGAGGGCATTTTTACGCATTTTCTTCTCACGCTTTAGGGCCCTAAAATGCCAGGGCAGTATAAATACCCCACATGTGACCCCATTTTGGAAAGAAGACACCCCAAGGTATTCGCTGAGGGGCATAATGAGTCCATGAAAAATTAAACTTTTTGTCAAAAGTTAGCGGAAAGGGAGACTTTGTGAGAAAAACAATAAAAATCAATTTCCACTAACTTGTGCCAAAAAAAAATCTTCTATGAACTCGTCATGCCCCTCATGGAATACCTTGGGGTGTCTTCTTTCCAAAAATGGGGTCACTTGTGGGGTATTTCTACTGCCCTGGCATTTTAGGGGCCCTAAGCGTGAGAAGAAAAATGCGTAAAAATGCCCTCCTAAAAGGTACTCATTGGAATTTGGGCCCCTTGCGCATCTTGGCTGCAAAAAGTGTCACACATGTGGTATCGCCGTACTCAGGAGAAGTAGGGCAATGTGTTTTAGGTGTATTTTTACATATACCCATACTGGGTGAGAGAAATATCTCTGTAAATTGACAACTTTGAATAAAAAATGTAAAAAGTTGTCGTTTACAGCAATATTTCTCACACGCAGCATGGGTATATGTAAAATACACCCCAAAACACATTTCCTACTTCTCCTGACTACGGCGATACCACATGAGTGACACTTTTGCAGCCTGAGCTGCAAAGGGCCCTAAAACCAATGAGTACCTTTAGGATTTCATGAGGCCATTTTTATGCATTTGGATTCTCACACTTTAGGGGCCCCTAAAATGCCAGGTGAGTATAAATACCCCACATGTGACCCCATTTTGGAAAGAAGACACCCCAAGGTATTCCGTGAGGGGCATGGTGAGTCCACAGAATTTTTATTTTTGGCACAAGTCAGCGGAAATTGATATTTTTTTTTTATTTTGTTTTTACAAAGTCTCATATTCCACTAACTTGTGACAAAAAATAAAATTCTACATGAACTCACCATACCCCTCACAGAATACCTTGGGGTGTCTTCTTTCTAAAATGGGGTCACATGTGGGTATTTATACTGTCCTGGCATTTTAGGGGCCCCTAAAGCGTGAGAAGAAGTCTGGAATCCAAATGCGTAAAAATGCCCTGTGAAATCCTAAAGGTACTCATTGGTTTTAGGGCCCTTTGCGCACCCAGGCTGCAAAAAGTGTCACACATGTGGTATCGCCGTACTCAGGAGAAGTGGGGCAATGTGTTTTGGGGTGTATTTTATATATACCCATACTTTGTGTGAAAAATATCTCTGTAAGCGACAACTTTTAAAAATTTTTATACAAAGTTGACAATTTACAGAGATATTTCTCTCACCCAACATGGGTATATGTAAAAATGCACCCCAAACACATTGCCCTACTTCTCCTGAGTACGGCGATACCACATAAGTGACACTTTTGCAGCCTGGAGTCGCAAAGGGCCCAAATCAACGAGTACCTTTAGGTTTTACATGGCGGCTCATAATTTAGCCCGCCCAAAATGCCAGAACAGTAAACACACCCCACAAATGACCCCATTTCGGAAAGTAGACACCCGAGGTATTCACTGAGGGCATAGTGAGTCCGTCTGAGATTTTTTTTTTTTTGCCAGAAGTTATCAGAAATTGAAACTTTTTTTTTGGGGGGGGTATTTATACTATCCTGACATTCTAGCACCTGAAGAAACATGACAGGTGCTCAGAAAGTCAGAGCTGCTTCGAAATGCCGAAATTCACTTTTTTGCACCATAGTTTGTAAACGCTATAACTTTTACCCAAACCAATAAATATACACTTATTGGACTTTTTTTTATCAAAGACATGTAGAACAATAAATTTAGAGAAAAATTTATATAGAAATGTAGTTTTTTTTGAAAAATTTTACAACAGAAAGTGAAAAATGTCATTTTTTTGCAAAAATGTCGTTAAATTTGTATTAATGGCAAAAAAAGTAAAAATGTCAGCAGCAATGAAATACCACCAAATGAAAGCTCTATTAGTGAGAAGAAAAGGAGGTAAAATTCATTTGGGTGGTAAGTTGCATGACCGAGCAATAAACGGTGAAAGTAGTGTAGTGCGGAATTGTAAAAAGTGGCCTGGTCATTAAGGGTGTTTAAGCTAGGGGGGCTGATGTGGTTAAATAACCATCGCCAGGAGTCCTCTGATAAGTCACCATTTTTTGGTGCATATGGGTTTCATCCTCAGTTTGGGACATTCTCTGGAGAGGGGTCTTCTGGTTTGCCTGATGAGGAGAGATTTTCCTCGTCCTTGTCATATATTTGGCAAAAGATTCAGGGTAATCTAAAGAGGATGAGTGAGAAATATAAGAGGTGGATAAGAGACGTGTGCCTGGTCCGGACCTGAATGTGGGTGATCTGGTGTGGTTGTCTACAAAGAATATCAAACTGAAGGTTCCCTCCTGGAAGTTGGCTCCTAGGTTTATTCGGCCTTACAAGATCTTGTCTGTCATCAACCCCGTTGCTTTCCATCTTGATCTTCCTCAGACTTGGAAGATCCATAATGTTTTTCACAGGTCCCTATTAAACCTTATGTCCAACCCACTGTACCCTCCTCTTTGCCTCCTCCTCCGATTTTTGTTGATGGTAATCTTGAATTTCAGGTCTCCAGGATTGTGGATTCTCGCATTATCCGCGGTTCTCTGCAGTACCTCATTCATTGGGAGGGCTATGGTCCTGAGGAGAGGATGTGGGTCCCAGTGGCGGACATTAAGGCCACTCGTCTTATCAGGGCTTTTCATAGGTTTCATCCTGAGAAGGTGGGTTCTGAGTGTCCGGAGTCCACACGTAGGGGGAGGGATACTGTCACCGCCAGTTCAGTGAGAGGGTCAGAAAGACATTCTTCCCTACCTTTTGTATGACGTTTTTTGTTTTGGTTTCACTTTGTCAGCTCCTTTCCTTCTGCCAGGTGTCAATTATTTAGACTAGTCGTCTTTCTTTATATTCCCTCCCATACTGCCTCACCTTGCGGTTTATACTACTTCCTGGATGAAGTGTTCACTGCTGGAGGCTGCTGCTGTTTTCTCAGTCTAAGTCTTTTTCCTTTATTGTGTTTCCTTGCTGGCTTGATTCTAGGTGACCCTAACTCCCTCCGTATTCAGTGCAGGGAGTCGGTGGTCGTGTCCCCTCACTATTATAGGATTTTCAGGTGTCACACAGTCTTAGGTACGTGGGCATGCAATCGTCTACCATTGAGGCTTTTGCATGTGTAGCAGTTAGGGAGAGCTCTTAGGGTTTTAAAGGGCTCACCTATTTGCTCCTTAGTTTTGGATCAAGCCAGTCAGTCAGTCGTTTATTTATAAGTTCCAGCTATCTGCAACTTCATCCGTGACAGCTATTGACGATCAAGATAACAAAAAGATACTAATAAAAAATTATAAATAAATGGTGGCATCCTCATGGTATGGAGCTAGATAAATGATGGCATCCTTATGGTATGGAGCTAGATAAATGATGGCATCCTTATGGTATGGAGCTAGATAAATGATGGCATCCTTATGGTATGGAGCTAGATAAATGATGGCATCCTTATGGTATGGAGCTAGATAAATGATGGCATCCTTATGGTATGGAGCTAGATAAATAATGGCATCCTTATGGTATGGAGCTAAATAAATGATGGCATCCTCATGGTATGGAGCTAGATAAATAATGGCATCTATATGGTATGGAGCTAGATAAATAATGGCATCTATATGGTATGGAGCTAGATAAATGATGGCATCTATATGGTATGGAGCTAGATAAGTGATGGCATGGTTATGGTATGGAGCTAGATAAATGATGGCATTCTTATGGTATGGAGCGCTCATGTATAGCTGTCAGCGCTCCTATATATACCGACATGTCAAGCATGTAACACAACGTAATGCATTTCAACCTGGAACGCATGTTGGTGTGATGTCACTTCCACATTCTCTCTATATCTTATCTATGAGCTGCACATGGTAAAAGATTATAACAAAATATGCGTACCAAAGCTGTGCAGGTGTGTGGTGTAACTAGTGCGCATGCGCCATCCAGACCTTGAACAGAGCGGGAAGAGTATTTACAAAAAACTGTATAAACATCCCTTACAGATCCCCAATATATGTCTTGATATTATAATGGTCTGCACACATAATATTTTTGATTAAATAACAGCAATGTGTTCCAGGATAGAACGCATACATATGGGAGGAAAAAATGTCACTTCCACCCTCAGTTATCATGCGTTCCAAATTGAAATGCAGATTATACCACATGGAGATGTACATAGGATGAGACTTCACTTCTGTCCCAAGTTGCCATGCGTGTCACATTGGAAAGCATTTACCAAAACAGAACTCTTATTGTCACTGTTCAGTGGTCCATGTTCGAATGCTGAATAACGCTTGTTGAAAGGCTGCAGCGAGGCCAATCAACAAGCTTTTAAACTATGGACACTTGGAAGCCATCACAGTCATGTCTAGTATTGGCATGGCTGTGATTGAATGGCGCAGCATGTGACCCGGCCTGTATAAATGCTGGATCACGTGTGGCGCTGCCATTCTGCTCTAACTAGTGTAGGAACAGGACACAGCTTCAGTGAGGGACGGTGTTAGGTTTTTCATCTGGCTGTTAATTCTGTCGGTGACCTATAGCCATTTTTTGGGGTGAGATACACCTCATTTGCACACATGACACAGAAATACAACTGTTCGTCCGTCTGTCAGTTTTGTGGGTGACCTCAAAGAATGAGGAGGGCATCAAATAAGGGACGTGGCGGTGGACCTCCTGCTGTACTGGCCTGGCCATGCAGTACTGGCCATGTTGGACAAAGCTCTGCCTGGTGTCATTGAAACTGGTAACAGTAAGATACTTTGAATTAGAAGTGTTAGATTATCCCAGAAGGAATTAAAAATTGGGCTGTCCCAGAAGATATGTAACAAGGTGCCAGTAGATCGGTGACATCTCCAGCACCTACTATCCACATTAGGCGATATTCGAGCTAGTCTAGAGGGGATATAATATGCATGGGATTCATCTGATTCCCTCCAGGTTCTCCAGATCCTGTTGTTAAAATTACAGACGGATAGGAGAACTGTGTTACTGGCTGAATCTTGATCCGGAGCTCTGCAGGGGTGGCAGTATGAGATAAGTGCTTCCATTGTGAAACTGCTCATCTCCCTATATTCATCTGTGTAGGGGCATATACTGCGGGCATTACTGGCACATCATGGGGGACTATAGTGGCATTTATAATGGCACAAAATCGGGGACTATGGGGGCATCTACAGGGACATTTATACTGGCACATCATGGGTGACTATAGGGGCATTTACTGGGGGCATTTACACTGGCACATCATGGGGGCGACTACTGGGGACATTTATACTAGCATATCACGAGGGGAGACTATAGGTGCATTTACTGGGGGCATTCACACTGGCACATTTGAGGGCACCTACTGGGGCATTTATACTGGCACATCATGGGGGACTATGGAGGCATCTACTGGGGACATTTACAGTGGCAGATCATAGGGACACTATGAGTGCATTACGGGCACATCATGGGGGACACTATGAGGGCATTTATACTGGCACATCATGGGGGACTATGGGGGCATCTATTGGGGACATTTACACTGGCACATTATGGAGGCATCTACTGGGGTCATTTACAGTGGCAGATCATAGGGACACTATGAGTGCATTACGGGCACATCATGAGGGACACTATGAGGGCATTTATACCGGCACATCATGGGGGACTATGGGGGCATCTATTGGGGACATTTACACTGGCACATTATGGAGGCATCTACTGGGGACATTTACAGTGGCAGATCATAGGGACACTATGGGTGCATTACGGTCACATCATGGGGGACACTATGAGGGCATTTATACTGGCAAAAATGGGGGCATTAATACTTGCACATCATCGGGGACTGTGGCATCATCTACTAGGGGCATTTACACTGGCACATCATGGGGGCATCTACTGGGGATTTTAAATTGGCACATCTGGGTGCATCGACTGGGGACATTTATATTGGCACATCATGGAGGCATCTACTGGGGGCATTTATACTGGCACATAATAGGAGACACTATAGGGGCATCTACTGGAGCATTTATACTGGCACATCATGGGAGACATTATGGGGGCATCTACTAGGGCATTTATACTGGCACATCATAGGGGTAACTAAGAGGGCATTTGCTGGGGCATTTATATTGGCACATCATGGGGGACATTGGAGCATCTGATGGGGGCACCCAGGGACGGTGGTTTCCTTTTCTTACTGTTGAAGGACCCAGTTACAGAAGCATTGCTGACCAATAACAAACTCTCTAAACAAAGAGGAGAACTCTCTAGAAAAAGTAGAAGAAAAAGAATGAAGAGTGTTTCTAAATAGCAGAGGAAGAGCACACCAGGCAAAATGTTTGTCTCTGCCACCCGACACATCCAATATATTGGTTGGTCAAAAAAAAGTCCTTTGAGCCGGAATCGAACCAGAGACCTAAGGATGGCTGACGTTTAGTCTTCTACAGAACTCCACTCTACCAGCTGAGCTATCGAAAGTTTGCCCATGGTGCGCGGGCATGCTTCCTAGACATCTTGCACTAGGAAGAAATAACTAGAAAGACATTCCTACTTATGAAAACGGCAGTAAATATCTGTCAATGTTCTCATTCATTCGGGTCATGGTATAACAGGAGGGATAAGTCAGAGCAACTAGACTTGTAGCATATTTTTTTTTATTGCACTTGCATGTCTGATGCTATTAGGTGTGATTAAACTGCTTTGGGAGAGGAGTTAGAACAGCACTGTGAGTGTCAGGCAATAGATGTCGCACCACTCCACCTCCCATTCAGGCTTGGTTTCTCCAGCTTAACATAAATAGCTTCTTTCAAACCTCTTTTGAACCAGCCCTCCTGTGTGTCCGAGTTGCAAACGAGTGTCATCAAACGACTGCAGTCAGGAGTGCCAAGAATTGTATATTGCACATACAAAACAGTAGTTACACCTACGTATGGCCCAGCACAGAATAGGCAACACCTGCTGTCAGGATTCAGCTGTGTACCTACATCTTAAAGACAAAGGAGGCTTGTTTGATGACATCGAGATTTGTATCGTAGACACTCTGGAGGGCTAGTCGAAATGAGATGTGAAGGAAGCTATTTATCTTAAGTTTCAGAAAGCGAAGCTTGAATTGAGGTGGACGGGCGTGACATCTATTCCCTGCCACTTGCAATGCTGTTCTAACAACTCTCCGGGGCAGTTTAATCGCACCAAATAGCTCCAGTCATGCAAATGCAATCAACTTCATACCTCCATAACAGAGGCACGACTCACCAGTATGAGTTTTTAGATTAAGCCATTGTAATTGAGAAATCCAGTTGGATGACTAGCGAAACGTCTTCAAGGAAAATAGAAGCAGAGTTGCTCTGACTCGTTTCTTTAACATAAATAGCTTCTTCTTCTGGGGTGTCAGCAAATAAAGATTTTGGAGAATGCGGGCATCGATCCCGCTACATCTGCGCATGCTGCGAGCGCTCTACCATTTGAGCTAATCCCCACAACCAATGGCACAGAAAGGCGCTTTGCTCACTCCGCTAATATATATATATATATAATTTTTTTTTTTTTTTTAAGTGTAGCGTTTTTCCCGACTCTGTAAAATCAAGACTGGAAGATATACAGAGGTCAAATGGTC
>CM065592.1:17812528-17848920 GCA_033119425.1 Bufotes viridis | reverse complement strand
GACTCCATGTGCGTTCATAAAAATGAAACATCAGTTTGGGCCCCACTGACGTTGGTATCTGAAGAGTCTTGCCTTTCTTCGACATTGCCAGTTGCTTTATCAATCCCATATGGTCTAGCGGTTAGGATTCCTGGTTTTCACCCAGGTGGCCCGGGTTCGACTCCCAGTATGGGAAGTTGACTTCTTTTGACCGTTTCCCTCTAAAACTTTGGTTGTCAGAGTATGGGTGACGCTTCGCAGTTTTATCCCCGTTGAATTCATTCCTGTTAGTTTTCAAGGTTCATGGATACTTTATACATGTTCTGTGGACACAAAGGACATACCAGTGGCGAGAACAACAGGTCACATACATCACACAAGCCTTGGATAGCTCAGCTGGTAGAGCAGAGGACCGTAGAGGACACATAGACATCCTTAGGTCGGTGGTTTGGGATCTGATTACAGACAATGCTGGCTTGTGTAACACAGTAGAGTCCTGTATGCTATAAGCAGTCACTCAACTACGCTTTGCTGTATGTCACATGGGTGATCAGAGCACTGCAGGTTCCATTTACATTTAGGGGAAAAGTCTGGAAAGTGAAAAAAAATTCAACTAAAACAATCAAAAACTGCCATTTCAGCATTGCTAGCACAAACACAACGAAAATTGTCTAGCACTGAGATGAATAAAAGTATTCCGTCTTTATTCCATGAATTTAAAAGAATGTACAGCGGTAACGCCACCAACGCGTTTCAATCTATCAGATCTTAACCATGGTATGGGTCAAATGCAAGTATGGTGCTCTTATATACCTAGTGTGAACTGGCTCCACCAATCAAGCTGGAATTGACATTATCACACAGGTGGTTACGATATCAGCTATTCCTTGCATTTAACCCCTGCTGCTCACAATTACACATAAAAACAATGCCATATAAAATAAAATGAAATAAATGTGAAACAAGACATCTCACACCCAATTATAAATATTTTTGAGATTTGATAAAACAAATCCAAGCATCCGCAGCCCAACTAAAGATGGGAAACTATCCTTCATATGTGGAAATATCACATGAGCATGTATAAGCATTCATATATTCGGAAAATAACACAAAGCCCACTAAGGCACATAAACATGTAAGGGCAACTGTACTGCGTTACATGATATTATCTTAACAGCAATACACCTATACCTCATATATCCTTCATAACATGCATTCCAAAGGAATCTAACAGCGGTACTGGACTGTTAACGCAATCCCTACCACAATTATATGAACCGTGGACATTAGAGGATCTATATTTTACTATAAACAAAATATGAAGTGGAGAGTGCTTGATCAATACAATGTATGTGATATAAGATGGCAAATGACCTCAGATATTTAGGAAGGCTGCTCGGGTTAATAGTGATACCTTATCTCAAGTTTCATATTTAGACCGTTTGGGGCTATGGTGTTGCATTGAAATATGACGAGGCTGATAAGTTTTTTGTTTTTTTTTGTAGACTAGCTGTCTAGCATGATATAAAAACCAATTCGTGTAGCCGCAAATTTTTAGGTGTTGGGGCAGTATTCCTGCCTCCTTCTCATATTCTACAAGGTCAGTACAGTTGCGCTTGACATGCGTTAATTCACCTATGGGGATTGCTTTGATGGTGTGTTTTGGGTGTGAACTGGCAGCGTGTAAGATTGTACAGTCGTGGCCAAAAGTTTTGAGAATGACACAAATATTAGTTTTCACAAAGTTTACTGCAAAACTGCTTTTAGATCTTTGTTTCAGTTGTTTCTGTGAGGTAGTGAAATATAATTATACACACTTCATATGATTCAAAGGCTTTTATCGACAATTACATGACATTTATGCAGAGAGACAGTATTTGCAGTGTTGGCCCCTCTTTTTCAGGACCTCTGCAATCCGACTGTGCATGCTCTCAATCAACTTCTGGGCCAATTCCTGACTGATAGTAACCCATTATTTCATAATCACTTCTTGGAGTTTGTCAGAATTAGTGGGTTTTTGTTTGTCCACCCGCCTCTTAAGTATTGACCACAAGTTCTCAATGGGATTAAGATCTGGGGAGTTTCCAGGCCATGGACCCAAAATGTCAAAGTTTTGGTCCCCGAGCCACTTAATTATCACTTTTGCCTTATGACACGGTGCTCCATCGTGCTGGAAAATGCATTGTTCTTCACCAAACTGTTGTTGGATTGTTGGAAGAAGTTGCTGTTGGAGGGGGTTTTGGTTCCATTCTTTATTCATGGCTGTGTTTTTGGGCAAAATTGTGAGTGAGCCCACTCCCCTGGATGAGAAGCAACCCCACACATGAATGGTCTCAGGATGCTTTACTGTTGGCATCCACAGGACTGATGGTAGCGCTCACCTTTTCTTCTCCAGACAAACCTTGTTGCAGATGCCCCAAACAATCGGAAAGAGGCTTCATCGGAGACTATGACTTAGCCCCAGTCCTCAGCAGTCCATTCACCATACTTTCTGCAAAAGATCAATCTGTCCCTGATTTTTTTTTTTCAGAGACATTTGTGCAACAATGGAATTATATTTTGTCGGATTGCTTTCTCAAACTGACACATCTAATTATTATTTAGGAGACAACTAAATTACATCACATAAAGGAGGACATACATAAGGCAGAGCTGCAATTGGTAGCGTTCGCACAAAATACTAAAAAACAGATCCGGAAAAATTGCGGATGACGTCCGTGTGCATTCCAGTTTTTGCAGAACGGAACAGCTGGCCACTGATAGAACAGTGCTATCCTTGTCCATTATGCAGACAATAATAGGACATGTTCTATCTTTGAATGGAACGGAAAAATGGAAATATCGAAACGGAAAGCATATGGAGTACCTTTGTTTTTTTTTGCGGATCCATTGAAATGAATGGTTCTGTATATGGTCCGTATACGGAACGCAAAAAACAGAACGTAAACGGGAAAAAAGGCCTACATTGGAGGACTATGTTGCATTTACAGGTCCTTCTCAAAAAATTAGCATATTGTGATAAAGTTCATTATTTTCTGTAATGTACTGATAAACATTAGACTTTCATATATTTTAGATTCATTACACAAAACTGAAGTAGTTCAAGCCTTTTATTGTTTTAATATTGATGATTTTGGCATACAGCTCATGAAAACCCAAAATTCCTATCTTAAAAAATTACAAAATTTGCATATCACGAGCTATTAACCTAATCTTCTGAATCAACGAATTAACTCTAAACACCTGCAAAAGATTCCTGAGGCTTTTAAAAACTCCCAGCCTGGTTCATTACTCAAAACCGCAATCATGGGTAAGACTGCCGACCTGACTGCTGTCCAGAAGTCCATCATTGACACCCTCAAGCAAGAGGGTAAGACACAGAAATAAATTTCTGAACGAATAGGCTGTTCCCAGAGTGCTGTATCAAGGCACCTCAGTGGGTGTCTGTGGGAAGGAATAAGTGTGGCAGAAAACGCTGCACAACGAGAAGAGGTGACCGGACCCTGAGGAAGATTGTGGAGAAGGACCGATTCCAAACGTTGGGGGACCTGCGGAAGCAGTGGACCGAGTCTGGAGTAGAGACATCCAGAGCCACCATGTACATGGGGTGTGTAGGAAATGGGCTACAGGTGCCGCATTCCCCAGGTCAAGCCACTTTTGAACCAGAAACAGCGGCAGAAGATCCTGACCTGGGCTACAGAGAAGCAGCACTGGACTGTTGCTCAGGGGTCCAAAGTACTTTTTTCGGATGTAAGCAAATTTTGCATGTCATTCAGAAATCAAGGTGCCAGAGTCTGGAGGAAGACTGGGGAGAGGGAAATGCCAAATTGCCTGAAGTCCAGTGTCAAGTACCCACAGTCAGTGATGGTCTGGGGTGCCATGTCAGCTGCTGGTGTTGGTCCACTGTGTTTTATCAAGGGCAGGGTCAATGCAGCTAGCTATCAGGAGATTTTGGAACACTTCATGCTTCCATTTGCTGAAAAGCTTTATGGAGATGAAGATTTCATTTTTCAGCACGACCTGGCACCTGCTCACAGTGCCAAAACCACTGGTAAATGGTTTACTGACCATGGTATTACTGTGCTCAATTGGCCTGCCAACTCTCCGGACCTGAACCCCATAGAGAATCTGTGGGATATTGGGAAGAGAAAGTTGAGAGACACAAGACCCAACACTCTGGATGAGCTTAAGGCTGCTATCGAAGCATCCTGGGCCTCCATACCACCTCAGCAGTGTCACAGGCTGATTGCCTCCATGCCACGCCGCATTGAAGCAGTCATTTCTGCAAAAGGATTCCCGACCAAGTATTGAGTGCATAACTGAACATAATTGTTTGAAGGTTGAATTTTTTTGTATTAAAAACACTTTTCTTTTATTGGTCGGATGAAATATGCTAATTTTTGAGATAGGAATTTTGGGTTTTCATGAGCTGTATGCCAAAATCATCAATATTAAAACAATAAAAGGCTTGAACTACTTCAGTTGTGTGTAATGAATCTAAAATATATGAAAGTCTAATGTTTATCAGTACATTACAGAAAATAATGAACTTTATCACAATATGCTAATTTTTTGAGAAGGACCTGTATTAAAAAACTAAAATTCCAGCAAGACTAATATGACTACGCAAATAATCAGGTCTATGAATGGAAACATAGGGACAACGTGAATAGTACCCCAAGATCTATTCTGAAGGAAAAAAAAACTATAAGAAATGTACTAAAACAAATAATACTCCGGGACGCAAGGCCAACTTCAGTTCATCCGAAATAGACTCTGAGGATTTTTTATCTGATTCTGACAATACCCCAACATCTGCATGGGTGGCCTCTCCTATCGTAAATCGAAAAAGAGGAATAATGTGAACCACCCAAAAAGCGCAGGTGGGGCGGGAGAAAACACAAAAGAATCTCCCTCATCTCAAACCAGGAATTTAGGCAGCAGGAGATAATTAATATTGATCAGCATGTCGATATGCCGGGATCATGTACATCTATGGGTTTGGACGTTTTAAATTTATCAAAAATTAATTTAACTAAAGATCAAGTGGATGTTCTCTCTTTGGGGTTTTCTGTTGTGCCGTCTACCAACTTTAATTTGTTTGATACCGTTAAGTGCATGAACAAATTTATTTGTGATATTACTGTAAGAAAGCATTTTTCTGCTCATGATAATAATGATATACCTGTTAGTGATGTTGCTGCACCATTTTACTTTTCCAGAACAAAAGACAGCAGTACGCTGGCATTGCTTATGTTCTTATAATCAGCCACGGGTTATCAATCGTCTACCTATAAATTATCAACTCCGTCCTTCTATCCAATTGAATCTAGAACAGATTCTATGGAGAAGTTTCAGGATTTGGTAATTCAGGACCTGAAGGCCCTGGCGGATGTGATGCGATTAAATTCCTCTATATTTAAAATATAAACAACGGTTTGCACTCCAGCGACTTAAAGGAATGTCCTGCATTACTATTAATATCAAAAGACTGGCACACCACCTATTGCACGGTGCTCTGTGTCTGGGACAAGCCCAAAAAAGTCCAATAAGCAAAAAACACGGCACACGTCTAGCAAAAATATGCTGAAAGATCACATTTATTGAATAGCCACCATCATAGACATTTCATACAAAAAAGGCCAACGTTTCGGTCCTAAGGGACCTTCATCAGGGCCTAAAAATGACACATATAAAACATATATTAGTAAATACAAATAAATACACTGGACTGTAGTTTAGTACATATAAGACAAAAAGGACATACAACAGACAGCCATAAACATTGTGTAAATATACATCCCATCTTCATAATGTACGAATTATAATCAACAGACCACCTTCAAATGTCTATTCCCAATCAAGGGTATGTATAGATTACATTTATGTTATATAGAAGGAGGAAGTAGCGCGGGAGCAGGTGGCGTGCACGCCATCATGCTCCCGCGCTACTTCCTCCTGACAGGTATGCTCTCCCATATGGACTTATTTTGTTTGATGTATTTTTTCTGCTTAATGTGGTTTTACTTATTGTGTCCTCTTTATGACTAGGTTAGGGATAAATGTTGGCGTCCTTCTATATAACATAAATGTAATCTATACATACCCTTGATTGGGAATAGACATTTGAAGGTGGTCTGTTGATTATAATTCGTACATTATGAAGATGGGATGTATATTTACACAACGTTTATGGCTGTCTGTTGTATGTCCTTTTTGTCTTATATGTACTAAACTACAGTCCAGTGTATTTATTTGTATTTACTAATATATGTTTTATATATGTCATTTCTAGGCCCTGATGAAGGTCCCTTAGGACCGAAACGTTGGCCTTTTTTGTATGAAATGTCTATGATGGTGGCTATTCAATAAATGTGATCTTTCAGCATAATTTTGCTAGACGTGTGCCGTGTTTTTTGCTTATTGTACTGCATTACTATTAGACTGGTGGATAAGAGACGAACAGTAGTCGTGATGGATTCAGAGCACTATAAATCGAGTGTGAATATAATGCTAAATGACACTACCACTTATTAAAAGACGGCTGAGATTCAGGAGAAGGTTCGTCACTTTGTGTCGAAAGGTGTAGCTCTAGGAGCAATTTCTAAAAAACAGGCAGAATTTATTTATGTAGAATACCCTACTGTACCAATACTTCATGCACTGCCCAAGGTACATAAATGTGCTAAAAATCCAGCCATGAGACAGATCATCTCTGGAATAGGGGCAGTATGTGAAAGTTTGGGGGGTTGGGTAGATTTCCTGCTTCAACCGCTGGTGAGGGGATTACCTGTTTTTTTACAAGATAGCAGGGATGTCCTTTTCCGATTTATCATGGAATAAAGAATTCTGTTGGTTGACATGTGATATTATATCACTCTATACATCAATATCTTATGATGTGGCTCTTGCGGCACTGAAACACCAGTTGGAATTTCACTATTATGTGAATATATGATACAGGCAGTTGCGTTTCTGATGAAGCATAATTACTTCTCCTTTGATGGCCAGTTTTACATGCAGGTCTCAGGTATATCAATGGGGGCGAAATATTCGCCTTCGCTGGCAAACCTGGTAATGGCCTATTGGGGGAATTAAGCCATATATGGCGATGATAATCCGTTTTCCGTTAACCTCTTCTGGTATGGCAGATACATCAAGGACCTGCTGTTCATATAGCGGAGCAATGGGTCTGCCATACCAGAATTTATGGATCCTTCAAGCAGAAATGACTACAATTTGAAGTTTTCTTACCATCAAGACCCACACACTGTTTCCTTTTTTGATTTAACACTGTGTGGAATAGGGGAGGAATTAATCATTACCTCAACTCATAGAAAGGCAACAGCAGGTAATACAATCTTACATGCTGCCAGTTCACACCCAAAACACACCATCAAAGCAATCCCCATAGGTGAATTAACGCGTGTCAAACGTAACTGTTCTGACCCTGTACAATATGAGAAGGAGGCAGGAATACTGACCCAACGCCTAAAAATGCGCAGCTACACGAATTTGTCTTTATATCATGCTAGACAGCTAGTCTCCAAAAACAAAACGTATCAGCCTCGTCAATAAAAATATCAATAAATAGACAGAGTCGGAAACAGTAAGATTAAAAATAAACCGCTCCTTATACTTCAGTACAGCAATCAGTTTTATCAAATCAGAGATATTGTCCATAAATACTTGGCCATTCTGGAAGATGATGCTACGGGAAAGGGATTGTTACAACAGAGGTGTGATATCATTTATGGGAGACCCCAATCGATAGGACAAATCTTATGATCGAGTTTATTTCAGTCCACAACACATAAGGCTACTTGGCTACAAAGTATTGGCTTTTATAGATGTGGTTCAAATCCTTGCCGCACATGGTTGAAGTGTCTGGGCACACTAGGATTAGGCTTTCCATTTAATATATTGCTCCTATGCAGGGGCTTAACTACCATAGCGGCAGACCATGCAACTGCTATGGGACCCAGGGCAAGAAGGGAGCCCCTCTTCTACTGGAGGTGAAAACTTGGTCAGGACTAAACTTTTAGCAAATGAGGCAGTGGAAACATGGCCCAAGGATCATTGAAAAGGGTTTAGGCAGAACCCCTTCTGTCCTGTGAGGGGAGGCTTGGTTTGATCCTTGCTATGGGGCCCTTACTTCTCTATGTACGCCACTGCTCCTTTGGTTATTTAGACATGCTCTCGTACTCTGGGTGGTCCATCATATGTCCTGTAACTGGAAGGGGCATTCTAATAAGCAAATGACATAGGAGGAACTACAATCCAGATGGGTTTTTATTTAGAATATTTCTCCTGATATTTGAGAGGAAAAGGACATTTCTTTACAGCACAAACATGAACTGCTCTAACAGCAATAATTCCCAGTAGGACTGGAGGAACTGGTGTAACCACGGTTTTATTATTGTAAATTCACTAAACTGGGGGCCAGAATATTCTTCAGTGCGGTATTTCTTCTATATGTGATGTTTAGTTTGGTGGGTAACAGATTTTTCTATATTGGGTCATTTTGTAATATACTCCAGTCTTTTGTAAAAATGTTCCTTTTTTTATTGTGACCCGTGCTGTTAGTGGTGATAAAATTAAACGTGAACACGTCAGAATTAGTGTTTTATGTTGTTTTTTCGCACCGTTAGACAGTCTTTCTTAGTGAGGGTACAGGTTTTCTTCTATGCTATAGAGATAAACTTATTCGTATATTTTTTTTCTTTAAACTTTTTTTGTATTATTTTTGCTTCTTTTTTAAAAATCAGCAATTTCTGTGCAGTTTTTTTTATTCTCTGATATTGCCCATAGGAAATGTTTTTCAGCCTTTTATTATAATGGCTGCTCTGAAAATGTAAGTAATCGTTGGCGTCAACATGTTTGAAAAAAAGCCCTGGAGCCAATTGTATTATTTACATGGAAAAGAGCGACATCTAAAAAAGCAATCTCCTCAGTCGAGAAAATGGGACCAAACTGGGTCACCTTAGAGCCAAAGGTTCTTCTAGGTTGAGGTTTGTTGTTTCTCTTGGTGTCTGTGCTAGATGGGGTCCCCTGTTCCTGAATTCTATTCTCTTCCAGTTCATATGGATGGTAGAGCTAAGTTATAGAGCAGTTACTGAGTGGTCAGTGAATGCAGAGTTCTAGAAGACCACCATGATGACTTCTCCTGGACACCACTCTGCTCTTGGACCTTCACTTTTAAGGACATCCTCACCCTCTCTGATCTTATTAATATTGTTATAGAACTGTTGTTATGTGTGTAGCTGTTATCTGCTTACTGTGTAGTGGTATTATTTGTGTGCTGTATGGTGCTATTTACATTGTGTGGCCCTGCAAAGTATATTATTAAAGGGGTTTTCCAAGAATTTAAAAAAATGAAAATGCTTAAAGGGGTATTCCCTTCACAGACAATGGGGGCATATTGCTATCATATGCCCCCATTGTCTGATGGGTGCAGGTTCTACCTCTGGGACACGCACCTACAATAAGAATGGACTGGGGAAATGAACGGAGGGTGCAATGCGCATGTGCAGCTGCCCTCGATTCATTTCTATGGGGCCGCCGAAAATAGCTAAGCGCTGGTATGGCTATTTCCGTCTGCCTTATTGAATTGAATAGGAGCAGGGGCCGTTCATACACGGTGCACCCCCATTCACTTCTATGGGAGTACAGGGGTCCTCCAGCCATAGCTCTCCTCACTCTGTTCTCAGAGTTGCTTTCAATAACTCCCATATGGTCTAGCGGTTAGGATTCCTGGTTTTTACCCAAGCGGCCTGGGTTCGACTCCCGGTATGGGAAGTTCAGTTCTTTTGTTTCTTTCCCTCTAAACCTTCTATTATATCCTGATATTGGTGACTCCTCGCAGTTTTATCACCATTATAATACCTCCTGTCAGTCAGTTTTGCATGTTCATGGATAGTACATACTTGTTCTATGGACACATACATATCAGTGGTAAGAACAACAGGCTAGCTGCAGCATCCAAGCCTTCGATAGCTCAGCTGGTAGAGCGGAGGACTGTAGAGGAATGCAGACATCCTTAGGTCGCTGGTTCAATTCCGGCTCGAAGGACTTCTATTTTGATTATAATGAGTTTTTTTGCATTAGACCCCATAATAATCTTATCCCCATGCTTCGTTTTCTGACCCTCTACAAATGATGAACGGGTCGTCTAGAAATCTTTTATAATCGACGATCAGAGGGACTGTGCGATATGGACAAATTCAAAGCGGTCCATGAAGAGATTTGCAAAACTTGGTGCTACTCTTGTCCCCATCGCACAGCCCCATGTCTCCTGATACAAGGTGGAACTGAAGGAAAAGATATTGTTATGTAGAATAAATTCAATCCCTCTGAGTAGGGAGAGAAGCAATATATAAAATGGAAAGCCTAATCCTAGTGTGTCCAGACACATCAACCACCGGTATAACCACGGCATATCAGTCCTAAAACTCGATTGCATTCCAACAACTAATAGGTAGGGAATCCTATTGGATTTTTAGATTGCAGACATTGACACCAGAGGGTCTGGAGGAGAACATTGAAAACACTAAATGATCAACCAAACCACACGTATCTCCTTTCTTTTATTATCTATATATATTTTGATCCATTTCGATATCAGCCAGTTGCTTTTTCATATATATTGTGCTTTATTTTATTTTTTCATTGTTTTAACTTTGAAAAAAACCTTCAAAAATTATGCAAAAAACAAAGGTAAATAAAAGATGCCTTAATTTCCTGATAGTCAGATTTAAATTTCAGAATTTGTAGTTAATCCGGGTCAAGCCTTGGGAAGCCGACAGTTCGTTTGGCGAAGCGCGTTGCAATAGATCCAATCGCTTTGTTTTTAAGATATATGTTTTATATACTTAATTCATTAAAGTGTGGTAAACCTTAGTGCCCCATCCTTTGCCAGTTATGGCACATACAGAAGACTCCAGGACCCTGAGGCCGCCTGCACACGGATGCGGTTGAACGCACATAAGATCCACATAAATTTCCATGCGGATTTATATGCGTTTCTGCAGCATATTTGCACCAAAATCCATAATGACTAACAGCAGTTTTTGGTGTGGATTTGATGATGCGCTTTCACCACAGATCTCACCTTTCCATTAAAATGAGTGAAATCCTCAGGTAAAACCGCAAACATAATTGACATACTAGTAAATGTTCGTGACTTGAAAATCCTGATGAAAAGTCTTCTTCATCGACGTACGAAGGTCTGGTGGAATAAGATCTCCATGGAGAAGAACTTAATGAAGGACCTTATACCGAGGGGACTACGAATACAAGTATATCCATATTTTGGATTGGAATCCAAGGATTTAAAGAAAAAATGGGAGGACACATGTGGAAATTGCTCCAAAAGTTTCATGCAAATTCTGATTGCCGCCAATAATATGACCTTACAAGGATTAGACATGGAAATCGCTACCATACAAGATCGCTTGGAACAGGCGATGACCCCCACTAAGAGGGAACTCTTCAATAAAGAATTAGAAGAAGCGTACACTGGTTGGGTTAAGCAGATTGGTGAATTTAAGCAGAAGAAATTCCAACGGGATTGTCATGATATGGAGACCAATCAAATCTATAGATGACAACGGATGGGAAACAAGATGAGGAGTAGGAATGCATCGATATCGTCCCAATTATCTATGGGGGCGGAGTCAGAGGACTCAGAAATAGGACTTAATACACGAGATCAGAAACTGGCGGAAAAGAAACAATGACCATCAGAATAAACCATATAGAAAAAGACCACAGACGAATACTAATACACAAGAACTAAAGGTAATTAAATTATCTCATCATATTTTAACTAAGCCCAAGGAGGAAGTTTTGAGTTTGGGCTTATTATTTGTACCACAACCGAAATTTGATTTATTCACAGCGATAAAAGACGTCCCGTTACTTGATGTTCAAGAAATTTCATCATAGGAGCGCATTTAGTCATCCATTTGATACCATGGAAGAAAGGGAGCCATGACTCACTCTTCAACAACTATTGGATGAACAGGAACCCGAAATGACAAGTATGTTACCCCAGAATTTGATTCCTAAATCAAAGAAATTCACTCCGCTGTCTTTACATCCTAACATTGACATGTTTGTTAAACTTGTGGTGGCCGACCTAAGGAAGGCCTCATCTAATCTACAGAGCGATAAACTTACCAAGGGACAGAGACAGGTACATTGTTAGGGAGGTAATGTGGTCCTTTGGCCCACATCTATGTTTGAGAGAGAGGCATTTAGACAGCTGTGAGATCTCAACTGCTATAAACGGTTAACATTTAATCTGCTGACCAAATTTCAATCTTCTCTACAGGTCATCTTGACCAAAGCAGTTGAACAGGGCATTATTACAAACAAAGAGATGTCCTACCTGGTGGTAGCCAATCCAACTATTCCAACATTTTATCTGTTACCGAAAATTCACAAAAGTGAAAAGATACCCCCTGGTTGTCCCAATAGTTTCAGGGACAAATAGCATATGCGAGCCCATATGCAAATTAATTGATCACATATGAAGACTGATAGTGAGCAATTTACCATCTTATTTGAAGGACACAGGAGATGTCTTGAGGAAATTGGATGGCATACAATTGGAATCAGACATGGTCCTGGTGACATGTGATGTTGAGTCTCTATACACTTCGATATGACAAGAGGATGGGTTAGAGGCAGAACGCTACTTCATCTTAACCTCTGAATGGAAAGGTGAGTTTGGGGACTTGATTGTGGAATTGTTGCAATTTGCACTGCAAATTGAGAAGACATGGGGACAAAGGAAAGGTGAGATTTATCACTACATTTTACCATAAACATGGTGAAAAAAGAAAAGCACTTCTAAAATATTGGGACATTTCATGTTCTGACAGCACACTTAGTTCATACTTACCAAAGACGCCATCAATAACGTTCAGAAAAGAAAAAAATCTAAAGGATTTATTGACAAACAGTCATTATGTAGGAACAAAGCCGAATCGTGCCTTTGGCTCTAGGGGCCGACAGTGGGGTTGTCGACCTTGTGCGAATATACTTCGCACCACAACCTTTTCAAATACTGATGGAAGTAAGACTTTCAAGATCACGCTTTCGATCACTTGTAATACGATTGGAGTAATATATCTGGCGAGCTGTCCTTGTAACCTCTTGTATGTGGGCCTAACATCGAGAGAAATGAAAAGGAGAGTAAGAGAGCACGTTCTAGGAATACAAGCGGCAAGGGAAGAACAAGATATCTCTAACCTGAAGACGATTCCCCAGCACTTCAAACAACATGATAATTGTGATGGATTTCTCCTACAGGTAAGGGGAATTGATAGGGTCTTATTCAATTTCCGAGGAGGGAATTGGAAGCGCCTATTGGCACAAAAAGATATGCGGTGGATTTTTGCATTGAATACTATGTCCCCAGAAGGACTCAGTGATAGTCTGAGCTTTGTACCATTCTGATAGGATGAGATTTTGGACATTTTTGGGATTCTGCTTTGGGTTCAGTTCTTGGGGAATTTGGGATATTAATTTTGGGTTTTAAATGTTGCACCTAGTAATCTATACTATTATTTCTCTTGCTTTTTACTGTATTTCCGTCCCACTCTTTTTCTTCTTTTTTAATCTGCCCTTGTCTACCCCCTTTCCCATTTCTCTCCTTTTTGTAACACACAGATATCCATACAGACATCAAGATTGTGGATACATGTGATGGGAATGTCTGGGGGGATTAAAGGACTATACACATTTGAGATGTTTTGATGTATGGGGTATCATATGATCATGTATGTTGTGTTAATAGGGGTGTACCGAAAATCATGATGTAATATGTCATATGTAATGAAATGGATGATTAGCACTTTTAAGGATACGTTAGTCACTTAACAATAATTATTTATTTATGTATTATCATGTGATTAAGGTCAATTTATTGGGTTACTTATGAAGCTATAATGTAACTGAATTAAATTGAGATTTGAAATCACAGTAGATACGTAATTTTTGTATTTACTTATTTAGCTATGAATTATGTGCACAATTAATACTAATTGGTTGATGGTATGAGATTGTTTGGACTAATTCTGTTCTAGTTTGTGTTTTATTTATTAATGAGGGATTGTTCCTGTTTAATCAGGTATAGTATGCGGTGGACTTATTCACTTTCAGTTTCACTTTTATTTTCACGGGTGCTTTCACAGTCATTCACGGTTTTGCATGATATTAATTTCACTATTTAAGGTAACCACGTGGTATGATATGATCATTTTATGGATACTGTATTATCTTTATTATTATTATCCTTTTTATTATTATTTTGGAACAAGCATTGGATGTTGCACAGCTGGGAAAGAGGGAAGGAAAAGAAAGGGGAGAGGAGGAAGGGAAGAGAGAGGGGGTGGATTGGATTAAGTGACAACTATGCCATGTGATCTATGGTTCCGGAAGGGGTGGCAGGATGCGCTCCAGGGTGAAACGCATGTGGGCGGATCCGGTTGTGACCAAGTATGGTGGGAACACTCATGCCCCTGAAATAGATGAGAACAATCTCATCAACACATATATACATATATATAGGGGTATGAACATCTGGCCCCTTAGTAGAGATAGAATATAATGAGCGCGGGAGCTTCTGTAGCCAGGAGGATATGGATCCGGATGACATGTGCGTTCCAGCTTGGAGCGCAATGGATCACTTCTGGTTACGCACTTCCAGGTGGCGGTTGAATCACGAGAGACACGACTAGGAGGATGAAATTGAGGCTAAACAGGTGTTGTAGATTATCTCCTTAAGGACACATGACGTATGGGTACGTCATGTGTCCAGTCCCTGAAGATGGCGCCCGCTACTGCTTGCTGCGGGCAACATCGCTGCGGGGGTCCGGCTGATTCCTGTAGCTGACCCCCGCAGCTGATGATCGCGGTCGGCAGCGCTGCCGATCGCGATCATTTAACCCCGCAGATGCCGTGATCAATCCTGATCACGGCATTTGCGCGCGCTAAAACCGAAAGTAAAACTTTGGGCAGCACTCCGGCTCCCCCTAGTGGTGATCGGGAGAATCGGAGCGCTGTAAGGGATAGCCTTAAGCCTTTCATTCAGCTTGAGGCTATCACTTACTATTTCCTATGGAGCCCTTGTTAGCAATAAGGCTTCATAGGAAAGTAGTAAAATGCTCATAAACTCCAATACAAGTGTATTGGAGTTTATGATAGAAGCAATCAGGTAACTGATTTATATAGGTCCCTATGGGATCTATATAAAAGTGTAAAAATAAATAAATAAAAAAATTAAAATAAAATAAAAAAACTAAAAATTTAAATCACCCCTTTCCCCAAAATTAAAATAAAATAATAAAAAAATAAAAAAATACACATCATGGGTGTGCAATGTGTGAAACGCCTATAGTATAAAAATATAAAAATATATTTCCCATACGGTAAACAGAAAAACGGAAAAAAGCGCCCAAATGGGCGATTTGCCGTTTTGGACGCTTCATTTCCTCAAAAATAGCCTAAATAAGCGTATACACTTATTACAAGTCGCTACACGCTCATAACATGGTATCAATTAAAAAGTTAAGATCTTCCCACTTTAAAATATATTCAATTCAAAACGCATAAGAAAAGCTATACATATTGGGTATCGCCGGATTCGTACTGACCTGTAGAATAAAACGAAATGGTCAGATTTATCGCAAATCAAACGTCGTAATTTAGAAACCCGTAAAACTGTGGTGAAATTGCTTTTTTTTTGCAATTTCACCCCATTTGGAATTTTTTTCCCGCTTCCTACTACACCGTATGCATTATTAAATGATGGCGTTGGAAAGTACAACTTGTCCCGCAAAAAATAAGCCCTCATATGGCCATGTGAACGGAAAAATAAAAAAGTTATGGCTCTTGGAAGGCATAGAGCGCAAAACGAAAACGCAAAAATGAAAAAACCCTGTGTCCTTAAGGGGTTATTAGGTGCAGTTAGGTGTATATATATGGGGACTGGCTGAGTAGTATCATTCACCCCCTGAGAAAGCATTAAGCGAAATGTGCGTTGGGGCATAATACACGTGGTTGGTATGATGTTATAATATTCTTATACTATGATTGATGTGGCTGCTGGTGGTCTGACCTGCCATCTGATAGAGGTCTATTTGGACTGTGCACTTTACTGTTTAATATTGTGTTGATTATTCCTCCAGAAGTGCGGATCAGCAATTGCGGATGCGGGCAGGACATAGTGCGTCCCCATAGAAATGAATGCGGACACGGGAATGGACCCTAATCCCTCCTGTCAGTCAGTTTTGCAGGTTCATGGACACTACATACATGTTCTATGGATACATATGACATACGAGTGGTGAGAACAACAGGTCACCTGCATCACTCAAGCCTTCGATAGCTCAGCTGGTAGAGCGGAGGACTGTAGAGGAGAGCAGATATCCTTAGGTCGCTGGTTCGATTCCGTCTCGAAGGACTCCTGTTTTAATTATAATGATTTTTTTTTTTTGCATTAGACCCCATAATAATAGAATAAAAGACTTCTCTAGACTCCTAGAATAAGTAGATGGGTATGAAATCACAATTTAATTTTGTTTATTCTAAGAAAAGAAGAGAAGAGAAGAAATCCTCCCCATTTTTCAAATTCGGCTCTTCTATTCAGGTAATTACGGTGCCTCACTTACCGGTGTTCCATGATTTTCTGCTACCTGTTAACTTTTGCTACCTCGTCACTTCCGGTAGTAACGTAGCCATATTGGAAGGAGGTGTGTCGCAGAGCTCGCCACCTGAGTGGCTGAGAAGGAGGTGTGTCGGGGTAGGCAACTTTCACACATAGAGTTGCTGTGAACGTGCCAAGGGTAGGTAAAAATTACGAGCCTCTGCGCAGTGGCCCGTAGCTTTTTCCTACCGTCGGCGCGTTCACACACAGCAACTCTAAGTGTGAAATTTGCCTACACTCAGCACCTAATTTTTACCTACATATATGTATGCTCTCAGGAGGAGATAGTAGTCAGGTAGAGCGCCCCCATATACTAAGGATGGGAGCAGTACTGCAGCCAGTCATATGAGAAGGGAAGCTTTAGATAGTGGTCAGGTAGGGCGCCCCCCCATATACCAAGCATGAGAGCAGTACTGCAGGCAGTCATATGCAGTACTGCTCCCATCCTTAGTATATGGGGGCGCTCTACCTGACCACTATATCCTCCTGAGAGCATACATATATGTAGGGAAAAGCTAGGCGCCGATGGTAGGCAAATTTCACACTTAGGCCCCTTTCACACAGGCGAGTTTTCCGCGCGGGTGCAATGCGTGAGGAGGACGCATTGCACCCGCACTGAATCCGGACCAATTCATTTCTATGGGGCTGTGCACATGAGCGATGATTTTCACGCATCACTTCTGCGTTGCATGAAAATCGCAGCATGCTCTATATTGTGCGTTATTCACACAACGCAGGCCCCACAGAAGTGAATGGGGCTGCGGGAAAATCGCAAGCATCCGCATTTTCCCGCAACGCACCCGCCACTTATTCGGGCATCAAACGTGATGCCCGTGTGAAAGAGGCCTTAGAGTTACTGTGTGTGAACGCGCCGAGGGTAGGTAAACATTACGGGCACTTAACTGTGGAGGTGCAGCGAATAATCCGGCCGATTATTCAATGACAGGATTTGTCGACAAAAAATCCCTGTAGCGGACTGGACCCTGTACCAGAGTCTGCCCCAGTTTCCTGGAAGGGACTGCTTGCTCGCCTCCTGCCCTGCGACTATGGCCCCATGTATGCTTGTCCTGTTTGAGCGGTGATACCCCAGATAGCTCTGCTATGGAGCCCATTCGTATAATGAAAGACTATGGGAAAGACTTTAGCTCCATGGCAATTGAACTGGATATGTGTGGTCTGAGCGCCATTCAATAATGTGCGCTCAGACCTAAGCTATCTGGGGATATGTTGCATGTATATGTTTTATGTAACATTGTGTAATTTTATGTCCTTTTGCAACCATGTGCTCAATGGAGTCTGCCTCTATCCCTGGATATATTGAGCGCTCAGATCCAAGCCATCTGGGGATATGTTAAATGTCTGTGTGTATTGTAAAGGGTGGGACATTGTGTATTCAATAG
Organism: Bufotes viridis; assembly: GCA_033119425.1. NCBI lineage: Eukaryota > Metazoa > Chordata > Amphibia > Anura > Bufonidae > Bufotes > Bufotes viridis. The sequence continues at coordinate 17,830,824 of CM065592.1, read as the reverse complement.
TGATGTCTGTCCTATTGTCCCCACATGTGTATTGGCGATTTCCCTTTGTCCTGAGAGATAATTGAATGACTCCTCAATTGTCTCCAGGACAGAAGACATTGTGTAGTCTCCGGCCTGTGATAATTACATTAACCTGTGTGGGGTAATTGTATCACAGGCAGAGGGGAGGGATATGCTGGGGGTGTCTGTATTGTCCCATTGTGTGTGATTGGCTGCTGTATCCCGTGTCGCAGTCTTCCTTCTGGTCCCCTAGGGGAGTGTCCACCAGGTGGGAGACCTGGATAAATACCGGGCAGGTAGCCCTCAATAAAATAGGGAGAGTTCCTGTTTAACCCTCAAAGTGAAGTGTCGTCTCATTATTGGGGGAGGAGTTATTGCATGCTGTTCCAGTCTGACTGCTAGGAGTGCAAACCTATTCGTATGGTTCCTATTCAACTGTCTACAGCATTCAGAGGCTTGAGAGGATTCGTATACTTTTCAGGTTCGGTGGTTTTGGTGTCGTCTAGAGCGCTTGGAATCCTCAAGAAGCGCTGGGAGCATCTTTCAACGGAGGTACCCAGTCGGGGTGCCAGGCGATCCGTTACAATCCCGTTATCGAATATTATAGACAAAATCAATTAATCGTTGCAGCCCTACATATGTTGATCACATTTATGATCCCCTATGATGACCATTGTTAAAAATTGCATTGCTTGGTTCATTCCACCTCCCCAAAAACACAATAAAAAGTTATCATTAGAACAAACCCCAAAATGGCACCAATAAAGAAAATATCCTCAAAAACAAGCCCCCACACAGCTGTCGACAGACAATAGAAATGCTCTTGGTGTTTGAACAAGGTGACAAAAAAGTGATTTTCACAGATAAAATGACTCTGTAATCAATTTATAATGTTGTGTATACCGCAGAGTGAAAAACATAGAAATGAAACCCAAATATGTCCACGGTGGATTTGCTGTGTTTTTTTATACCATCGACCCCAAAAAAGTAACTAGGCTCCCTGCATCCTTAAGAGGTCAACTGTGACATGCAATTCAAACAAAAGGAAGCGAGTGTCTCTAAGTAATAAGTAGTATCTATATGTGACACCGTCACGCCTACCTATACTTGTAGAGGAGAGTCCGTGATGTTGATGTGTAGTGGTGAATACTTGATAGCTATCCCGATACTCCAATCCGGTGGAGGCAGTCAGGCTGTGTGGTTGGAAAACTTGGCCCAGCCAGGAAGACGTTCCTACTCAAAATGGCTTGCACTCCAAATCGGAACGCCGGTGACATCACAATAACTTACAGCTACAGGAGCTGTTGTGGGACAAAAATCCAAAGCGTTTCGAAAGGATCGTCTTTCTTCCTCAGGGATGGAGTCCTTTTGCCTGTGCTTCTTCTTCTTCATAAGAAGCACAGGCAACAGGACTCTATTTTTTACTTCTTCAATTTGTTTTTGCGGCACTGACCTTCCTTGCAGCATACTCACAAACATTTTTAAGTAAGAACATCTTGTCTGTCAAACACTCAGGTGTCACTGGTGTTAAGTTTGTCTTACTGTCTACTCTTTTGGGTGTATTGAGGGGTCAAGAGTGGGTGAGAACTACTCCAACCACCAGTTCTCAGTACAGTGACTGGTGTGTGTAGAGAATCTGCTGCTGACATCACACCCTGGAGACATCATGTGACATCTAGTAGTCGTGGCCGAGTGGTTAAGGCGATGGACTAGAAATCCATTGGGGTCTCCCCGCGCAGGTTCAAATCCTGCCGACTACGAGTGGAAGTTTTTTTTTATACACAAAATTAAAAAAAGGTATGGTGATTAGGGTTGCCAACCGTCCAGAAATTTCTGAACAGTCAGTGTAAATAGGTAACTTTTCTCCTGTGTCCTTGAAGAAAAAAAAAAAAAGATATGGTCATATATTAAGAAAAAAAATTGCACTAGGAACATGGTTCCTGCTGCGATCGTGCAGCAGGACCATGTTCAAATGCCGAGGGGGGTCCTGTGACCCCCGCATTTCGGCGATCGCTGCAAACTGCAGGTCAATTCAGACACTCAGTGTCAGCAATTTAGGCACATTGCTGACACTCTGCTAAAAACGTCTGGCATCTGTGCTTGTTCAGATACCAGCCATTTAACCCCTTCCATACTGTATTCCATACGGATCGCTGTATGGAAGGGGTTAATAGGGAGGGAGCTCCCTCCCTCTCCCATCGGGGGCTGCTGTGCCATTGCAGCCCCCGATTCTTGATGGGAGCACAGAGGTAGGGAGCTACCCTCCCTCCCTATCACCCACTGCTCTGTTCTGGCAGCGGGTGATGGTTACCTTGGCAGCAGGATGCTCTCAGAGGGCAAGTCTGATCTGACTTCTGCTAAAGGCAGAAGTCTGATCAGACTAAGTCTAAAGTAAAAAATACAATACAGTACTATATAGTGTACTGTACTGTATTATATAGACCTCAGACGCACTGGATCTTCAAGAAACAAGTGGGTCTGGGTAAAAAAAATGTAAAAAAAATGAAAAAGTAAAAAAAGAAAAAAAGAAAAAAAAACTTTTATCACTAAATAAAAATTAAAAAATAAAATACACTACACACATTAGGTATAGCCGCGTCCGTAAAAACCTGCTCTACAAAACTATCACATGACCTAACCTCTCAGATGAACACCATAAAAAAATACATAAAAATGGTGTAAAAAAGCAATTTTTTGTCACTTCACATCACAAAAAGTGTAATACCAAGCGATCAAAAAGGCGTATGCCTCCCAAAACAGTATCAAACCACCATCTCATCCCTAAAAAAATGAGCCTCTACATAGGACAATCGCCTAAAAAAATTAAAAAAAGGCTCTCAGACTATGCAGACATTAAAACATGATTGTTTTTAATAAAATGCTGTTATTGTGTTAAAGTAAAATAAATTAAAAAAAAGTACACATATTAGGTATCGCCGCGTCCGTAAAAACCTGCTCTATAAAAATAGCCCATGATCTAACCTCTCAGGAAAATACCGTAAAAAAATTAAATAAAAACAGTGTAAAAAAAAACATTTTTGTCACCTCACATCACAAAAAGTGTAATAGCAAGCAATCAAAAATGTATATGAACCCAATCAATCTGTCATCTCATCCCGCAAAAAATGATACCCTACATAGGACAATAGCCCAAAAAATTAAAAAAAATATGGCTCTCAGACTATGAAGACATTAAAACATGAATTTATTTTTTTTGTTTCAAAAATGATATTATTGTGTGAAATGTAAATAAATAAAAAAAGAATACATATTAGGTATCGCCGCATCCGTATCAACCTGCTCTATAAAAGTAACACATGAACTAACCCCTCAGGTGAACACAGCAAAAATAATATAATATGATATAAATACGGTTTTAAAAGCCATTTTTGTCACCTTACATCACAAAAAGAGTAATAGCAAGCGACCAAAATTTCATATGCACCCCAATATAGTGCCAATAAAACCGCCATCTCATCCGCAAAAAATGAGCTCCTACATAAGACTGTCGCCCAAAAAATAAAATATGGCTTTCAGAATGTGGAGACACTAAAAAAATATTTTTCAAAAATGCTTTATTATGAAACAAAAATTCACAAAAAGTAGTATATTTGGTATTGTCGCGTCCGTAACAACCTGCTCTATAGAAATAACACACAATCTAACCTGTGAGATCATCTATATAAATAACAAAACATAAAAACTATCCCAAAACAGCTATTTTTTTCCAAATTTCCCATTTTAATCAATTTTTTCAGTAACAAAGCAAGGGTTAACAGCCAAACAAAACTCAATATGTATTGCCCTGATTCTGTAGTTTGCAGAAACACCCCATATGTGGTCGTAAACTACTGTACGGAAGGGCGTAGAAGAAAGGGAACGCCATATGGTTTTAGGAAGGTGGATTTTGCTTGTTTTTTTATCAACGTGTCCCATTTAAAGGCCCCCGATGTACCCTAGAGTAGAAACTCCATAAAAGTGACTCCATCTAAGAAACTACACCCCTCAAGGTATTCAAAACTGATTTTACAAACTTATGTTAACCCTTTGGGTGTTCCGCAAGAGTTATTGGCAAACGGAGATGAAATTTCAGAATTTCTATTTTTTGTTACCTTGCCTCAAAAAAAGTGGAATATAGAGCAACCAAAAATCATATTTACCCTAAAATAGTACCAATAAAATTTTTGTCACCTCACATCACAAGAAGTGTAATAGCAAGCGATCAAAAATTTATATGAACCCAAAAATAGTGCCAATCAATCTGTCATTATCTGTCATTTATTATGAAAAACTGAAACAAAAATTCACAAAAAGTAGTCATATTTGGTATTTTCGCATCCGTAACAACCTGCTCTATAGAAATAGCACACGATCTAACCTGTCAGATCATCTATGTAAATAACAAAAAATAAAAACTATCCCAAAACAGCTATTTTTTTTTCAAATTTCCCATTTTAATCTATTTTTTCAGTAACAAAGCAAGGGTTAACAGCCAAACAAAACTCAATATTTATTGCCCTGATTCTGTAGTTTGCAGAAACACCCCATATGTGGTCGTAAACTACTGTACGGGCACACGGATAGGCGTAGAAGGAAGGGAACGCCATATTATTTTTGGAAGGCGGATTTTGTTGGACTGGTTTTTTGACACCATGTCCCATTTGAAGCCCCCCGATGTACCCCTAGAGTAGAAACTCCATAAAAGTGACTCCATCTAAGAAACTACACCCCTCAAGGTATTCAAAACTGATTTTACAAACTTTGTTAACCCTTTGGGTGTTCCGCAAGAGTTATTGGCAAACGGAGATGAAATTTCAGAATTTCTATTTTTTGTTACCTTGCCTCAAAAAAAGTGGAATATAGAGCAACCAAAAGTCATATTTACCCTAAAATAGTACAAACAAAACTGCCACCTTATCCTGTAGTTTCCAAAATGGGGTCACTTTTTTGTAATTTCTATTCTAGGGTTGAATCAGGGGGGCTTCAAATGGGACATGGTGTCTAAAAACCAGTCCAGTAAAATCTGCCTTCCAAAAACCATATGGCGTTACTTTCCTTCTGAGCCCTGCCGTTTGGCCATACAGGTGTTTACGACCACATATGGGGTGTTTCTATAAACCACAGAATCAGGGCAATAAATATGGAGTTTTGTTTGGCTGTTAACCCTTGCCTGGTGACTTGAAAAAATGAATCAAAATGGTAAATTTTCCCCAAAAAAGTGGGTTTTTGAAAATTTTAGAAAATTTTCAAGATTTGCTTCTAAACTTCTAAGCCTTGTAACGTCCCCAAAATGATCCATACATGAAGTAGACATATGAGGAATGTAAATTAATAACTTTTTTTGACAGTATTACTATGCATTATAGAAATAGATAAATTGAAACTTAGAAAATTGCAAATTTTTCAAAAATATTGGTAAATTTTGTATTTTTTTTATAAATAAAAATACATTTTTTTTACTTCATTTTACCAGTGCCATGAAGTACGATATGTGATGGAAAAAAAAATCTCAGAATGGCCAGGAAAAGTAAAAGCGTTTTAAAGTTATCAGCCCATGAAGTGACACTGGTCAGATTTGCAAAAAATGGCCTGGTCCATAAGGTGTAATATGGTCGTGTCCTTAAGGGGTTAAGGCTGGTGGAACTTGACTGGAATATTTCAGTGGTAATTATCATTTTACAGGTCACAGTAAAAGCTGGTAATGAGGTGTTATCAGTATATTGAGCTGTAGACATTTATTACTTATCATTTTTATCATTCATTATGGTTTTCCAATATGTCCGTAAAAAATTTTGGCTGTCCGTGATTTTGGGATAAGTTGTCCAGAAAAAAAAGTCCTCAGAGCCAAAGGTTTTTCTAGGTTGAGGTTTGTTGTATCTCTTGGTGCCTATGCTAGATGTAGCCCCCTGTTCCTGAATCCTAGCCCCACCAGCTTCACATGGATGGTACAGCTAAGGTATAGAGCAGTTTCTGAGTGGTCAGTGAATACAGGATTCTAGCAGACCACCATGATAACTTCTCCTGGACACCACTCAGCTCTGTATCTTGCTTCCCAGACATCGTTGGATCTTCACTTTCAAAGACATCTTCACCCTCTCTGATCGTATTATTCATTGAATAGCTCTGTTATTATGTGTGCAGTGTTATCTGCTTACTTTATAATGGTATTATTTATGCGCTGTATAGTGCTATTTACATTGTGTGGCACCGCAAAGTATATTATTAAGTGTACGGTGGAGGCAGCAAGAGGCCTAGTGGTGATGGAATCTGAAGAGTCTTGCTTTTCATGTACAGGACAATGTGTTCTATCCCTCCCATATGGTCTAGCGGTCAGGATTCCTGGTTTTCACCCAGGCGGCCCGGGTTCGAATCCCGGTATGGGAAGTTGAGTTCTTTTGTTACTTTTCCTCTAAAGCTTCAATTGTATCCTGATATTGGTGACTCCTCGCAGTTTTATCACCATTGTAATACCTCCTGTCAGTCAGTTTGCAGGTTCATGGATACTACATACATGTTCTATGGACACATATGACATTCCAGTGGTGAGAACAACAGGTCACCTGCATCACCCAAGCCTTCGATATCTCAGCTGGTAGAGCGGAGGACTGTAGAGGAATGCAGACATCCTTAGGTCACTGGTTCGATTCTGGCTTGAAAGACTCCTGTTTTAATTATAATGATTTTTTTTTTTTTTGCATTAGACCACATAATAATCTCTAGACTTCTAGAATAAGTAGATTGGTATGAAATCACAATTTAATTTTGTTTATTCTAAGGAGAAGAAATCCTCCCCATTTTCCAGATTCGGCTCTTCTATTCAGGTAATTACGGTGCCTCACTTACCATGATTTTCTGCTACCTGTTAACTTTTGCTACTTCGTCACTTCCGGTAGTAACGTAGCCATATTGGAAGGAGGTGTGTCGCAGAGCTCGCCACCTGAGTGGCTGAGAAGGAGGTGTGTCGGGGTAGGCAACTTTCACACATAGAGTTGCTGTGAACGTGCCAAGGGTAGGTAAAAATTACGAGCCTCTGCGCAGTGGCCCGTAGCTTTTTCCTATCCTCGGCGCGTTCACACACAGCAACTCTAGGTGTGAAATTTGCCTACACTCAGCACCTAATTTTTACCTACATATATGTATGCTCTCAGGAGGAGATAGTAGTCAGGTAGAGCGCCCCAATATACTAAGGATGGGAGCAGTACTGCAGCCAGTCATATGAGAAGGGAAGCTTTAGATAGTGGTCAGGTAGAGCGCCCTCATATACTAAGGATGGGAGCAGTACTGCAGGCAGTCATATGCAGTACTGCTCTCATGCTTGGTATATGGGGGGGGGGGTGCCCTACCTGACTACTATCAAAAGCTTCCCTTGTCCTATGACTGGATGCAGTACTGCTCCCATCCTTAGTATATGGGGGCGCTCTACTTGACCACTATCTCATCGTGAGAGCATACATATACGTAGGTAAAAATTAGGCCCCCGAGGGTAGGCAAATTTCAGACTTAGAGTTGCTGTGTGTGAACGCGCCGAGGGTAGGTAAACATTACGGGCACAGTGACTGCACTGGCACCGCCGCGAGTTGCTGCTTCCAGCCCCTTCTCCCTCCCGGCTAATACATCGCTGCGCTGTGAAGCATCACGGCCAGCGTTGTATCAAGGACTTAACTGTGGCGGTGCAGCGAATAATCCGGCCGATCATTCGATGACAGGATTTGTCGACAAAAAATCCCGTTATCGAATATTATAGACATCGATTAATCGTTGCAGCCCTACACATGTTGATCACATTTATGATCCCTTATGATGAACATTGTTAAAAATTGCATTGCTTGGTTCATTCCACCTCCTAAAAAAACACAATAAAAAGTTATCATTCGAACAAACCCCAAATTAGCACCAATAAAGAAGATATCCTCAAAAACAAACCAGTTCTCAGTACAGTGACTGGTGTGTGTAAAGAATCTGCTGCTGACATCACACCCTGGAGACATCATGTGACATCTGGTAGTCGTGGCCGAGTGGTTAAGGCGATGGACTAGAAATCCATTGGGGTCTCCCCGCGCAGGTTCAAATCCTGCCGACTACGAGTGGAGGTTTTTATTTATTCACAAAACTAAAAAAAGATATGGTGATTAGGGTTGCCAACCGTCCAGAAATTTCTGAACAGTCAGTGTAAATAGGTAACTTTTCTCCTGTGTCCTTGAAAAAAAAAAAAAAAAAAGATATATTCATGATTTTTTTTAACCCCTTAAGGACACAGGGCGCACCCATACGTCCTGAAAGAAATCGCATATATTAAGAAAAAAAAATTGCGCTAGGAACATGGTTCTTGCTGCGATCGTGCAGCAGGACTATGTTCAAATGCCGACGGGGGGTCCTGTGACCCCCCCATATCGGCGATCGCTGCAAACCAGAGGTCCATTCACACCTGCGGTTTGCAGCGCTTTTTGCAGTTTCTGATCCCCACAGTCTGTGACCGTGGGTATCAGAAACTTAAAAGTTGCAGTTTATTTTTTATTTTTTTTTGCCCCCCTCTGCAGCCCTGTTCGAGCTGGCCCGGAGGGGGGGTTTAGCAGAGTGGTCTAGTGGTCTTGTGGTTTTAGCAGAGTGTCAGCACATTGCTGACACTCTGCTAAAAACGGCTGGCATCTGTGCTTGTTCAGATACCAGCCGTTTAACCCCTTCCATACTGCGGTCCATATGGACCGCTGTATGGAAGGGGTTAACAGGGAGGGAGCTGCCCTTGCAGCCCCCGATTCTTGATGGGAGTACTGAGGGAGGGAGCTCCCCTCCCTTCCCATCACCGCTGCTCTGTTCTGGCAGCAGGTGATGGTTACCATGGCAGCAGGACGCTCTCAGAGGCGTCCTGCTTGCCATGGTAATGGCAAGTCTGATCTGACTTCTGCTAAAGGCAGAAGTCTGATCAGACTAAGTCTAAAGTAAAAAATACAATACAGTACACTATATAGTGTACTGTAGTGTATTATATAGACCTCAGACGCACTGGATCTTCAAGAAACAAGTGGGTCTGGGTAAAAAAAATGTAAAAAAAAGTGAAAAGTAAATTACTAAATAAAAATTAAAAAATAAAATACACTACACACATTAGTTATAGCCACGTCCGTAAAAACCTGCTCTACAAAATTATCACATGACCTAACCTCTCAGATGAACACCATAAAAAAATACATAAAAATGGTGTAAAAAAGCAATTTTTTGTCACCTTGCATCACAAAAAGTGTAATACCAAGCGATCAAAAAGGCGTATGCCTCCCAAAACAGTATCAAACCACCATCTCATCCCTAAAAAAATGAGCCCCTACATAGGACAATCACCTAAAAAAATTAAAAAATAAGGCTCTCAGACTATGCAGACATTAAAACACGATTGTTTTTAATAAAATGCTGTTATTGTGTTAAAGTAAAATAAATAAAAAAAGTATACACATTAGGTATCGCCGCATCCGTAAAAACCTGCTCTATAAAAATATCCCATGATCTAATCCCTGAGGTAAATACCGTAAAAAAAAATAATAAAAACAGTGTAAAAAGAAACATTTTTGTCACCTCACATCACAAGAAGTGTAATAGCAAGCGATCAAAAATTTATATGAACCCAAAAATAGTGCCAATCAATCTGTCATCTCATCCCGCAAAAAATGATACCCTACATAGGACAATAGCCCAAAAAATTTAAAAAAATATGTCTCTCAGACTATGGAGACATTAAAACATGAATTTATATTTTTTGTTTCAAAAATGATATTATTGTGTGAAACGTAAATAAAAAAAAAGGAATACATATTAGGTATCGCCGCGTCCGTAACAACCTGCTTTATAAAAATAACACATGAACTAACCCCTCAGGTTAACACAGCAAAAATAATATAATATAAATACAGTTTTAAAAGCCATTTTTGTCACCTTACATCACAAAAAGAGTAATAGCAAGCGACCAAAATTTCATATGCACCCCAATATAGTGCCAATAAAACCGCCATCTCATCCCGCAAAAAATGAGCTCCTACATAAGACTGTCGCCCAAAAAATAAAATATGGCTTTCAGAATGTGGAGACACTAAAAAAATCATTTTTTTCAAAAATGCTTTATTATGAAAAACTGAAACAAAAATTCACAAAAAGTAGTCATATTTGGTCTTGTCGCGTCCGTAACAACCTGCTCTATAGAAATAGCACACGATCTAACCTGTCAGATCATCTATGTAAATAACAAAAAATAAAAACTATACCAAAACAGCTTTTTTTTTTTTTCAAATTTCCCATTTTAATCCATTTTTTCAGTAACAAAGCAAGGGTTAACAGCCAAACAATATTTATTGCCCTGATTCTGTAGTTTGCAGAAACACCCCATATGTGGTCGTAAACTACTGTACGGGCACATGGATAGGCGTAGAAGGAAAGGAACGCCATATGGTTTTTGGAAGTCGGATTTTGCTGGACTGGTTTTTTGACACCCTGTCCCATTTGAAGCCCCCTGATGCACCCCTAGAGTAGAAACTTCATAAAAGTGACTCCATCTAAGAAACTACACCCCTCAAGGTATTCAACCCTTTGGGTGTTCCGCAAGAGTTATTGGCAAACGGAGATGAAATTTCAGAATTTCTATTGGGTGTTCCGCAAGAGTTATTGGCAAACGGAGATGAAATTTCAGAATTTCTATTTTTTGTTACCTTGCCTCAAAAAAAGTGTAATATAGAGCAACAAAAAATCATATTTACACTAAAATAGTACAAACAAAACTGCCACCTTATCCTGTAGTTTCCAAAATGGGGTCACTTTTTTGTAATTTCTATTCTAGGGTTGCATCAAATGGGCTTCAAATGGGACATGGTGTCTAAAAACCAGTCTAGTAAAAGTTGCCTGCCAAAAACCATATGGCGTTCCTTTCCTTCTGAGCCCTGCCGTTTGGCCATACAGGTGTTTACGACCACATATGGGGTGTTTCTGTAAACCACAGAATCAGGGCAATAAATATGGAGTTTTGTTTGGCTGTTAACCCTTGCCTGGTGACTTGAAAAAATGAATCAAAATGGTAAATTTTCCCCAAAAAAATGGGTTTTTGAAAATTTTTGAAAATTTTCAAGATTTGCTTCTAAACTTCTAAGCCTTGTAACGTCCCCAAAATGATCCATACATGAAGTAGACATATGAGGAATGTAAATTAATAACTTTTTTTGACAGTATTACTATGTATTATAGAAATAGATAAATTGAAACTTAGAAAATTGCAAATTTTTCAAAAATATTGGTAAATTTTGTATTTTTTTTTATAAATAGAAAAAATTTTTTTTTACCAGTGCCACGAAGTACGATATGTGATGAAAAAAAAATCTCAGAATGGCCAGGAAAAGTAAAAGCGTTTTAAAGTTATCAGCACATAAAATGACACTTGTCAGATTTGCAAAAAATGGCCTGGTCCATAAGGTGTAATATGGTCGTGTCCTTGAGGGGTTAAGGCTGGTGGAACTTGACTGGAATATTTCAGTGGTAATTATCAGTTTTCAGGTCACGGTAAAAGCTGGTAATGAGGTGCTATCAGTATATTGAGCTGTAGACATTTATTACTTATCATTTTTATCATTCATTATGGTTTTCCAATTTGTCCGTAAAAAATGTTGGCTGTCCGTGATTTTGGGATAAGTTGTCCAGAAAAAAAAGACCTCAGAGCCAAAGGTTTTTCTAGGTGGAGGTTTGTTGTATCTCTTGGTGCCTATGCTAGATGTAGCCCCCTGTTCCTGAATCCTAGCCCCACCAGCTTCACATGGATGGTACAGCTAAGGTATAGAGCAGTTTCTGAGTGGTCAGTGAATACAGGATTCTAGCAGACCACCATGATGACTTCTCCTGGACACCACTCAGCTCTGTATCTTGCTTCCCAGACATCGTTGGATCTTCACTTTCAAAGACATCTTCACCCTCTCTGATCGTATTATTCATTGAATAGCTCTGTTATTATGTGTGCAGTGTTATCTGCTTACTTTATAGTGGTATTATTTGTGCGCTGTATAGTGCTATTTACATTGTGTGGAACCGCAAAGTATATTATTAAGTGTACGGTGGAGGCAGCAAGAGCCCTGGGTGTGATGGAATCTGAAGAGTCTTGCTTTTAATGTACAGGACAATGTGTTCTATCACTCCCATATGGTCTAGCGGTTAGGATTCCTGGATTTCACCCAGGTGGCCTGAGTTCGACTCCCGGTATGGGAAGTTGAGTTCTTTTGTTTCTTTCCCTCTAAAGCTTCTATTGTATCCTGATATTGGTGACTTCTCGCAGTTTTATCACCATTGTAATACCTCCTGTCAGTCAGTTTTGCAGGTTCATGGACACTACATACATGTTCTATGGACATACAGGACATACCAGTGGTGAGAACAACAGGTTAACCACAAAATGCAAGCCTTCGATAGCTCAGATGGTAGAGCGGAGGACTGTAGAGGAATGCAGACATCCTTAGGTCACTGGTTCGATTCCGGTTCGAAGGACTTCTATTTTAATCATTATTTTTTTATTTTTTTTTTGCATTAAACCCCATAATAATCTCTAGACTTCTAAAATAAGTAGATGGGCATGAAATCACAATTTAATTTTGTTTATTCTATGGAGAAGAAATCCTCCCCATTTACCAAATGTGGCTCTTCTATTCAGGTAATTACGGTACCACACTTACCGGCAGCAGATAAAGGGTTATGCAGAGCTAAGTTCAGGGACAATGGTGACCTGTGTGAACGCGCTGTAAAACGCTCAGGTGTGAACTTAGGGTAAAACATGAATTTATTTTTTTTGTTTCAAAAATGATATTATTGTGTGAAACGTAAATAAAAAAAAAAAGGAATACATATTAGGTATCGCCGCGTCCGTAACAACCTGCTTTATAAAAATAATACATGAACTAACCCCTCAGGTTAACACAGCAAAATAATATAATATAAATATGGTTTTAAAAGCCATTTTTGTCACCTTACATCACAAAAAGAGTAATAGCAAGCGAACAAAATTTCATATGCACCCCAATATAGTTCCAATAAAACCGCCATATCATCCCGCAAAAAATAAGCCCCTACATAAGAATGTCGCCCAAAAAATAAAATATCTCTTTCAGAATGTGGAGACACTAAAAAAAATCATTTTTTTCAAAAATGCTTTATTATGAAAAACTGAAACAAAAATTCACAAAAAGTAGTCATATTTGGTATTTTCGCATCCGTAACAACCTGCTCTATAGAAATAGCACACAATCTAACCTGTCAGATCATCTTTGTAAATAACAAAAAATAAAAACTATCCCAAAACAGCTATTTTTTTTCATATTTCCCATTTTAATCCATTTTTTCCAGTAACAAAGCAAGGGTTAACAGCCAAACAAAACTCAATATTTATTGTCCTGATTCTGTAGTTTGCAGAAACACCCCATATGTGGTTGTAAACTACTGTACGGAAGGGCGTAGAAGGAAGGAAACGCCATATGGTTTTTGGAAGGTGGATTCTGCTTGTTTTTTTATCAACGTGTCCCATTTGAAGTCCCCCCGATGTACCCCTAGAGTAGAAACTCCATGCATGTGACTCTATATAAGAAACTACACCCCTCAAGGTATTGAAAACTGATTTTACAAACTTTGTTAACCCTTTGGGTGTTCCACAAGAGTTATTGGCAAACGGAGATGACATTTCAGAATTTCTATTTTTTGTTACCTTGCCTCAAAAAAAGTGGAATATAGAGCAACCAAAAATCATATTTACCCTAAAATAGTACAAACAAAACTGCCACCTTATCCTGTAGTTTCCAAAATGGGGTCACTTTTTTGTAATTTCTATTCTAGGGTTGCATCAGGGGGGCTTCAAATGGGACATGTCTAAAAACCAGTCTAGTAAAATTTGCCTGCCAAAAACCATATGGCGTTCCTTTCCTTCTGAGCCCTGCCATTTGGCCATACAGGTGTTTACGACCACATATGGGGTGTTTCTATAAACCACAGAATCAGGGCAATAAATATGGAGTTTTGTTTGGCTGTTAACCCTTGCCTGGTGACTTGAAAAAATGAATCAAAATGGTAAATTTTCCCCAAAAAAGTGGGTTTTTGCTTCTAAACTTCTAAGCCTTGTAACGTCCCCAAAATGATCCATACATGAAGTAGACATATGAGGAATGTAAATTAATAACTTTTTTTGACAGTATTAATATGTATTATAGAAATAGATAAATTGAAACTTAGAAAATTGCAAATTTTTCTAAAATATTGGTAAATTTTGTATTTTTTTTATAAATAAAAATACATTTTTTTACTTCATTTTACCAGTGCCATGAAGTATGATATGTGATGAAAAAAAAATCTCAGAATGGCCAGGAAAAGTAAAAGCATTTTAAAGTTATCAGCCCATAAAGTGACACTGGTCAGATTTGCAAAAAATGGCCTGGTCCATAAGGTGTAATATGGTCGTGTCCTTAAGGGGTTAAGGCTGGTGGAACTTGACTGGAATATTTCAGTGGTAATTATCATTTTACAGGTCACAGTAAAAGCTGGTAATGAGGTGTTATCAGTATATTGAGCTGTAGACATTTATTACTTATCATTTTTATCATTCATTATGGTTTTCCAATTTGTCCGTAAAAAATGTTGGCTGTCCGTGATTTTGGGATAAGTTGTCCAGAAAAAAAAGACCTCAGAGCCAAAGGTTTTTCTAGGTGGAGGTTTGTTGTATCTCTTGGTGCCTATGCTAGATTTAGCCCCCTGTTCCTGAATCCTAGCCCCACCAGCTTCACATGGATGGTACAGCTAAGGTATAGAGCAGTTTCTGAGTGGTCAGTGAATACAGGATTCTAGCAGACCACCATGATAACTTCTCCTGGACACCACTCAGCTCTGTATCTTGCTTCCCAGACATCGTTGGATCTTCACTTTCAAAGACATCTTCACCCTCTCTGATCGTATTATTCATTGAATAGCTCTGTTATTATGTGTGCAGTGTTATCTGCTTACTTTATAGTGGTATTATTTATGCGCTGTATAGTGCTATTTACATTGTGTGGAACCGCAAAGTATATTATTAGGTGTATGGTGGAGGCAGCAAGAGCCCTGGTGGTGATGGAATCTGAAGAGTCTTGCTTTTCATGTACAGGCCAATGTGTTCTATCACTCCCATATGGTCTAGCGGTTAGGATTCCTGGTTTTCACCCAGGCGGCCCGGGTTCGACTCCCGGTATGGGAAGTTGAGTTCTTTTTTTTCTTTCCCTCTAAACCTTCTATTGTATCCTGATATTGGTGACTCCTCACAGTTTTATCACCATTGTAATACCTCCTGTCAGTCAGTTTTGCAGGTTCATGGACACTACATACATGTTCTATGGACACACAGGACATACCAGTGGTGAGAACAACAGGTGAACCACAACATGCAAGCCTTCGATAGCTCAGATGGTAGAGCGGAGGACTGTAGAGGAATGCAGACATCCTTAGGTCACTGGTTCGATTCCGGTTCGAAGGACTTCTATTTTAATCTTTATTTTTTTATTTTTTTTTGCATTAAACCACATAATAATCTTTAGACTTCTAAAATAAGTAGATGGGCATGAAATCACAATTTAATTTTGTTTATTCTATGGAGAAGAAATCCTCCCCATTTACCAAATGTGGCTCTTCTATTCAGGTAATTACGGTACCACACTTACCGGCAGCAGATAAAGGATTACTAGTTCAGGGACAATGGTGACCTGTGTAACACAGTTTACTGCAGGCTATAGTGCCAGCTCTGCTCAGCTTTACTGTATATTATATGGGTGATCAAACCAACTGAAAGGTGGCATGAAGCAGGATGTGCTCAACCCAAGATGCAGTTGTGCATATATATACAGGGGAGCAGATCCTGCACGTTGCTAATGGCGATCCCCAGCAAAAATGCATACGGTGGAGGATGCCCGCAGCGGACCATAAGAACCACAATAGACATCCTACACAAGGTGGCAATTATGTGGATGTGATAAACAATATAACAATATAGCAACAACAAAGGACAAGACATAGTAACATAGTAACATAGTATATAAGACCGAAAAAAGAAATTTGTCCATTTAGTTCGGCCTGTTTCCTACAAGTTAATCCAGAGGAAGGCAAAAAAACCCTGTGAGGCAGAAGCCAATTTTCCCCACTTAAGGGAAAAAAATTCCTTCCCGACTCCAATCAGGCAATCAGAATAACTCCCTGGATCAACGACCCCTCTCTAATAGCTATAGCCTGTAATATTATTACACTCCAGAAATACATCCAGGCCCCTCTTGAATTCCTTTATTGTACTCACCATCACCACCTCCTCAGGCAGAGAGTTCCATAGTCTCACTGCTCTTACCGTAAAGAATCCTCTTCTATGTTTGTGCAGAAACCTTCTTTCCTCCAGACGAAGAGGATGTCCCCTCGTCACAGTCACAGTCCTGGGGATAAATAGATGATGGGACAGATCTCTGTACTGACCCCTGATATATTTATACATAGTTATTAGATCTCCCCTCAGTCGTCTTTTTTCTAAAGTGAATAACCCTAATTTTGATAACCTTTCAGGGTACTGTAGATCCCTCATTCCAGTTATTACTTTAGTTGCCTTCCTCTGGACCCTCTCCAGCTCTGCTATGCCTGCCTTGTTCACAGGAGACCAGATCTGTACACAGTACTCCATGTGTGGTCTGACTAGTGATTTGTAAAGTGGTAGGACTATGTTCTCATCACGGGCGTCTATGCCCCTTTTGATGCAACCCATTATCTTATTGGCCTTGGCAGTAGCTGCCTGACACTGGTTTTTGCAGCTTAATTTGCTGTTTATTAAAATTCCTAGATCCTTTTCCATGTCAGTGTTACTGAGTGTTTTACCATTTAGTATGTATGGGTGACTTGCATTATTCCTTCCCATGTGCATAACTTTACATTTGTCAGTGTTAAACCTCATCTGTCATTTTTCTGCCCAAGCCTCCAATCTATCCAGATCCCTCTGTAGCAGAAAACTGTCCTCTTCAGTGTTAATTACTTCACACAGTTTAGTGTCATCTGCAAAAATTGATATTTTACTGTGCAGGCCTTCTACAAGATCATTAATAAATATATTGAAGTGACCCAATCTGAGTGTGTACCGTTAATAACCACCCTCTGTTTTCTGTCACTCAGCCAGTTACTTACCCACATACAGATATTTTCTCCCAGTCCGAGCATCCTCATTTTATATACTAACCTTTTATATGGTACAGTGTCAAATGCTTTGGAGAAGTCCAGATATACGACATCCATTGATTCGCCGCTGTCAAGTCTAGAACTTACCTCCTCATAGAAGCTGATTAAATTAGTCTGACATGACCGATCCCTCATGAAGCCATGCTGATATGGCGTTATTTGCTTATTTTCATTGAGATACTCCAAAATAGCATCTCTTAGAAACCCTTCAAACAGTTTACCCACAACAGATGTTAAACTTACCGGCCTATAATTTCCAGGCTCTGCTTTTGGACCCTTTTTGAATATTGGCACCACATTTGCTATGCGCCAATCCTGTGGAACATTCCCTGTCAGTATAGAGTCCGTAAATATCAGAAATAATGGTCTGTCTATGACATCACTTAATTCCCTTAGGATACGGGGGTGTATGCCATCCGGTCCTGGTGATTTGTCTATTTTAATCCTTCAGATTTATTTTTTATACTATTTATATAATTGAAGAACATTTTAGGGTTAGTTTTACTCTCTTTGGCAATTAATCTCTCGTTCTCTAGTTTGACAATTTTATTAGTTTTTTACATATTCTATAGTTTATCAGTGCTTCCTGACTCCCCTCCTGTTTTAGTGATTTACATGCTTTCTTTTTGTCATTTATTGCCTTGTTTACGGTTCCATTTATCCACATTGGTCTCTTATTGTTCCTTAGCCTTTTATTCCTATAAGGTATGTACCTCTCACAATTAGATGTTACAATGCTTTTAAAAATCTCCCATTTTATGGTTATATTTTTATTTTTGAGGACTTTGTCCCAGTTAGTTAGGCCTATGGCCTCGCTTAGTTGGCTAAATTTTGCTTTTTTGAAGTTTGGTATTTTTGCTCCTCCCTTTAGAAACTCTCGTTTGAAGGATAATTGGAAAGTTATTACTTTATGGTCACTATTTCCCAGGTGTCCCCCAACCTGCACATCTGTTGTTCTGTCAGGTCTATTGGTTAATACTAAGTCCAGTATGGCCGTCCCTCTAGTCGGGTCCTGAACCAGTTGGGAAAGGTAATTGTCTTTGGCTATTGCCAAGAACCTGTTTCCTTTT